>NNCF01127161.1:15822-51484 GCA_002313205.1 Laupala kohalensis | reverse complement strand
GTCCAAATCTTTCTTCCGAAATCGTGATTGTGATTTTACCAACCAAACTGCTGCTCGTTCTCGACAAGTCGTCTCAGCTGGGCTGTTCGTTGACCTTGGAGTAGTGGTGTACTGATCGCCTTCTGGCCACGTGGTTCGCTTAGGACTGCTTCCCCTCCAAATAATGCGCTATTGCTTCTATGCGTTAATGAATTTACGGATTTTAATGGAAAAGTTTATGAGAGTTTCAATTTCCCAATAACAGTTGTTGTTAAGATGTAAGTGTTGTTCATTCCTCTTATACTTTATCACATATTATTGTTATAGTACTCTGGATACTGACTCGATTCCCTTTTTTATGCCTGTTGTTTTCAGTTCTTTTTATTTATAAAAGTTTACTTCTTGTTGTACGCTACCTTGACACGTTTGTGTACATTACTTCCGTAGCCTCATCCTGGTTCGGGTTTTTCTCCGGTTTTCGGTGGGGTAGTGACGGATTTTCCATGGGTGAGTATGTAATTACGTTTTACTGCACATAATATCTACCACTCATTTTGGTATAATAAATGGATAACAATTCGTATTTATTAAACGATTTCTTTTATAAATATTAAATTTGCAATTGCTTTTGAGTCCTTGATCGGCATTGATAGGATGGTCCCTTGCTTATTTCCGGGCAGTAACTTAGTTTTTTATACCCCACGTGGTAAAGTCAAGTTTGCAACTTTTTTGACAATAAAGTTTATTTACTTATTGAAGATTAATACTACGTTGCCCCCAGAATTAGTGCGAGAACATCTTATGAACTAACACTAAGCAAATTTAATACACATTTTCCTTTTCTAATTTAGATGCATACTTATAGTACTTGTATTGTGAATATCTAGAAGATTTTGTTTTGAAATTATAATTTTTTAGAATTTGATAGAGTAATTTTATAGGTAAATATCTTTCCATGAAAAAATGTAATAGAGTTGATGATTGTGATAATAATATTTCAAAATAAATAATTTCAAAAGAAAATAAAGTTACAAAGGTACAACAAAGTGTAAAGATATGTTTATAAAATATCTGCAAATCAGAACTTTTTAATTTACGCAAAACACCCGCGTTTTACAAGAAAACTCAGTACGGCAATATTTCGTTCGGTCCCGTAATTTGCATCACGTGAGTCTAGTAAGTGTTGAATCTGGTGTGAAATGAAAATTACTCAATAATCGTACTCCTTTCCACGCCACCTCCAACGAAGAAATTTCAAGTCGTAACGACGTCTTTACAACGTCATCAAAGTTTTGGTGACGTCAAAAAACAACGTCGTGACAACGCGTATGCATATAACGTTGATTCAATGTCAGAGAACAACGTCGTCACACGACTTTGTTGATAATGTTGAATTATCATTTTTATTACAACTCTTATGGATATTATCCATCGTCTTACCTCGTTAAATAATATTCTATGACTTTTAACACACATTCGTATAAGAACGTTGCTTTACAATCTCCGTCTTCCAAGTCCGACCACGGCATGGTGTATCTCAAAGCGAGCACGCTACCTCTGAGCAACTGCAAGATGGTGATAATTGCTAAGTTTTTATGGTCTTGTATTGCTCTGTCTAACTTGGTGCCATGAATAGTAAACATGTAAAATAGTAATCTTAGTAAACAAGTAAAAGAGGATGTTCTCGGCAAA
Source organism: Laupala kohalensis (assembly GCA_002313205.1). Taxonomy (NCBI): domain Eukaryota; kingdom Metazoa; phylum Arthropoda; class Insecta; order Orthoptera; family Trigonidiidae; genus Laupala; species Laupala kohalensis. The sequence continues at coordinate 49,813 of NNCF01127161.1, read as the reverse complement.
ATTAATTTTTGTAGAAAAATGTACCCAAGTAGAGTTCCAACTTCCACTACCAGATGGCAGTGAAAGACCGAACGTGGAAATTGCAAATGTGGTTCCGCCCATCCAAAGAGAAATGGGTCACAATTAATGGGAGCGGAGATCAATGCGCTATAATAATGTTAAAAATTATTATTGTTATTATTTATTATTATAACTGGTTCGTCTCAACGTCGATCTACGACTCCTTCTTCACGTCGAAACAATATTATCGTCGACTCTACGTCGCATAACGACGTTGTCTCGACTTCAAATTCTGGGAAATACGATGTCCGGATGACGTCGTTTGTTCGACGTTGCCTTTCGACTCGATATCGACGTCGAAAGTCGGCTCAACGTTGGCGATTTCTGTGTGCTACGGTACTCCTCTCATTTTTTAACGTAGTATTTCTTGAAGACAAAATCCTCTTTGTGTGCTCGTATCAAAGAAATGTTCGGTTTTGTTAATTTACATTAAAATATTTAAAGATTAATCATATCCAAATTCCATAGATAAGAATCATATCAATCTGATAAGGTATTGTGGTATTATTATCCGAAGTTTCAAATGAGGTTTTGAACAGACAACTAAAATGATTTTCACAAAGTTAAAAGTGTAAGTAATTTTACTGGGTTGCTATTGATTCTTATATGATAACTGATTGCACAATTCATTGGAATATTGACTAATAAGGATTTTGTAAAGAAATTATTCAAGAAAGAAGAGAGAAAGCTTTTATATTGTGAGTTTACATAAGAACATACCTGTTAGAGAATAATTGGTTATAATTCCTTATTCATAAGAGAGAGAAAACTATTAAAATCAAATTATTTTCTCATTTCTAGTTGTGAATGGAATTCTCTTACTTAACTACTACATAACATTTTTTGTTGTAAAGTAATTTGAGTTTAAGAGAAGATTAGGAAGATGATAATGATCATATTTTTTGTATTTGGAGACTCTTTTCTGTACGAAGTATTAGACTTTGGTTCTAAGCAAAGGGTTTGGTTTCTTTGATGGAAGTATGCAAAAAAGGAAATTTCCACGTTTTGTCACGGTAACCAATATATTTGTTTCATAATGTACTTTCGACGGTATGGCATCATCTGTTTTCTTTCTTTTACTTTTAGCCCCTAGATTGTAAAATTTCATTTCTATGTTTTCTCTATCTTTTTGCCTTTGGGCAGCCATTTAACCGTGTAATAAACGTTTCCGTCCCCGCCCCGAGGAGGTAGGCGCAGATCTAATATTTATGTTGCTTCTTCTATTTCTTATTACTTGTTATTCTGCGTGAATCATCTGAAAACCAACAATGAATTACAAAAGATATACTGATAAAATAACATAATTCTTTTATAATTTCTTGTAGATTCACTGATGATGAGGGCCATGCCGTCGAAATCATGGTACGAAACAAATAAATTGGTTACCGTGGCAAAACGTGGAAATTTCGTTGATGTATTTACAAATGGAAACTTCAACTCACCTTTTTCATATTTGAAGTATGCAACTCGCAAGTAAAGTTAATAATCGCTTTGCTCCAGTGTGGAATACTTTACTCTCACCAATGAAGTTTTTTCGTCGCCGATTTGCTGCCGCCCTTGCTCCCCACTGAGGTGTGTGCAGGCCTTAAAGAGGAAGAGTCCCTCAAAGTTTAGTATGAAAATGCAAATCTGAGAGAAGAAGGAATCAAAATTTCTTCTTCTTTCCGTAAATTGGACACAATATAAAATATTATGAATCTGTATTTTATAAAATTGATTAAGTTACCAAATAATTGGTTAATAAAATTAGAACTTTTAAAAGAAAGCTTTTTATTCTCAGCGTTTGCTACTAGTTACACTTCCAATATACTTACATTCACTTATTATTAGTGTACAAAAAAGGAATACAAAATCTTATTTATGTTAGCTAGTTGAATTTTTGGAAATATTTCGGAAATATAACATTAAGTGGATTCATCTAATTTAGCCTCCCCTATTCACATTATTAAATAAATATGGAGTAAATTGAGTTATTTAAAAAGCATTTTATAATGTCATCAAAATGTTACTGGAAGGCATAACGGACTGTATTATTAGACCATTATTCTCCGGCGAAATACCAATTTCAGTGATTTGCTTTTTTTGGAAAACTACAGATATTTTTGCTCACAAATTGTACATACAATTAAATTAAATATAATTAATGAAAATATTTATCAAATCTATTTTAATAATGGTGAATTATTTGGAATGTCTGCTGCTCTATGCACAGAAATCGGATAATATAATAGATGAAATCATCTGAAATTTTAAAGGACTTTTCAACGGGGTTATTGTAATAAAAAACAAAGTATGGTTAATAATAATAAATTACAAGAGCATAAAAACAATTAAAATTGACTGCTAATCAGTAGAAAATGATCTTCACGCGCATGAATGTTGACTGTGAAGCTTACTGTGTCCGCCGGAGTTCGATTTTGTTGTAGGTGAGGCAGACAATTCACTGAACGTTTAACCTCCGTGATCTAATCCTGAAAGAAACAGTATGTAAAAGCTGTAAAGAACATTGTTTTCAGGTGCACATCCTACATTTGAAATTAAAGCCAAAGAATTAAGTACCCTTAACCATGCGTTTTATTTATTAAACGTTTTGAGTAAAGTGTATTTTCCTTCTGTCTGAATTACAAAATAATTCGTAAAAACGTATCTATTAGCAGACAATACTGAAAACTATGTAGGTTTTGATTGTGGTATTTTATTTAATAATACGAAAGCAGAGAAATATGGAAACTATCAAATGGATTTAAAATATTACTAGAAGACCCCGGGGAACGCCGGTCAAAATCATCAAAAAATCCAGACCTGTTAACAGATGTTTTAATACCCCCTGAAAAGTAAAACATTTCAATTCTCCGTACCAATTTTTCTTTGCATGTTGATGAAATATTTTGGTATATTGTTTTATTTGTGATTTGTTATGTATTGCTAACTTAAGTGTAAGATATAAGCGAAAGATACATAATCGAACTTACCAACCCTAAATACAACATAGTGCATTTAATTACATATACAAGGAGCTTTTGTTGCTATAGATTAGAGAATTCTTAAGCTAACATAAGAGAGAAAAGTAGTACCAAAATGGAATAGTATTATTTTCTGCTCAAATTTGGAAGGTTTATATGAAATACGTTTATACGAAATTGTAACATGAAAAATAAGGAAGACACAAAGGACCTTTTGAAAATGTATTATGGACTGTAAGAAATAGAAGTACTCAAATACAGGAAACCAAATTATGAGTTTGTAAAATTATATAAAATGATGATAAGGCCGATAATGGTTTATGAATGCTCACTATGGGCGAAGAGAATAATTTATGGGAGTTATGAAAGATAACTATGTCAGGTAGAGATAAAGTGTTTAATAATAATAATGAAACACTACAAAACAGTTTCAGCAAAAGCTTGTTTTGGAAGTTTTAATATGTGTATTGCCGGTATATTTATTTGTGCAAAAGTTAACATCTTTCAGAAAGATTTTTAATTAAGGAAGAAAATGTAGAAGATTGAGAAGTTTCAGAAAAGAATTATTATGTTTGCACAAGAAAGCTCTAGATAAACTAATGCAGAAAAGTGTAATAAATTAGACATATTTTTGTGGGGCTTTAGGGTTCGTCAACAGCAAGGTCATTAGAGCCCCAGTTAGACATACAGTTGGGAGAAATAAAGAAAACGGACAAGAAATATATGAGCACATGAGAAAAGTTCATAACAAAATGCGGTACGAGTCAGGTAGATATTGTATTTTACTTAATTTTTATCAGACGTGGAAGTTTTGAAAGGTGTTTACGACAAATACTATGGAAAAGTGGACATTGATAGAGTCTGAAGAAAAGGATGGAGTTTTTGAGAAATTGGTTGGCGAGCCTTAAAGATAGTATATGCAGTCGATTCCTAGATGAAAATGTTTGTTTCTTTATTCATGTGTTTGTTTTAAAAAATACGAGTACATGATATTAACAGGAAGAGATAAACCAACGTTTGTTGGTACGAAACTGTGAGTGGAAATATTAATAATAAATTTTGTTGTAATATTTATATATTTGTTTACACTAATTTTTGTAAAATAAAAATTTCTCTCATTATTATTATTATTATTATTATTATTATTATTTGCATACAATGTACATTTGTAAACATACCTCGTGTATATCTAAGATATTATTTTTCGAAAACGAGTGAGAATATCTAAAAAATTGTCGGAAGGCTGGTATCATTTAACGCGAAAGTGGTAGTGAACTTGACATGCCTTGTGATCCTCCACGGGAGGTCGTGTATCCCTTTCATTAGAAACCAGGTAGAGACTTCATTATGAATATCGCAGCGAAACTCCAACAAATGAGATACTCTCCTCTCATCATTCGGTCTAATTATGAAGGAGGGGGCGCAGAGCGGAGGTGCAACGCCGCGTGGCGTGGTTGCGCTCCCACAACTCATATTATAATCTGGTCTCGCAGAATTACTGAACTCACCTCCGTGCGGCCAGTCCCGAAAGCACACCTTCCGCGAGGGGTGACCCAGTTTCTCTCACTCTTTCTCATCAAGAGTGAGAGAGAGAGAGAGATCTTTGACAGAAAATGAGGAACATATGCAACTACTCTCAATAATTTGCACAGACACCAAGTATTGAGTCAGAATTTAGAAATGCGTTCTGGTGGGTGGAGAATTTAACTTCATCGAATAGGCAAGGTTATGACTAATCTATGTGACCACTATGTTTGTTACCGCTCATGTTCATTTGATTAACTAGAAATCCGATGACAGTGACGAGTGCTTTTTACTCAATATGTTAAAGGTCACGGTAATGTCATTTACGAGTAGAAACTTTAAATGTAAAGAATTACCCTCTGAATGAAACTAAATATTTTCTACGTACACGAATGCTGTAGTGGTATGAACAAAAATTACAGACATTGTTTATATTATTTTCCCTATAAATATAGTAATTAAATTAAAATTACAGAAAAAGTAAATGTAGAGTTAATGATTGATTCATTTATTATTTGCGGAAACTCTTAAAAAATGGACAGGTATGACATTCCGTCTGGCACTTTCCAGCATTGGTTTACAGGAGTTCCTCCCACTTCTTAATATTTCTTAATGCATCCTATTTCTTAATAGTTTTATCGTACGAACAGTTGGGTTGAAGACATAACACAAACTAAAACGATTGAAAAACTTGCCTGCACCATCGTCAAAGCGGCTACACGAGAAATAACGTAACAATGCACAGTTGATACATTCTATAACATTCAGTTGATACATACTACAGTTGATACATAATACAACAGAGTTGAATTATGGGAAATAATGTATAAACAACGCAAATATTCCCTTTCCCAAACAAATATTTGTAAACTACAAAGGTAACCAGGGGAAGACGCTGTATCTTCACCAACACTAAATGAAGTTGCTGAAAATTTAACAATTTTTTTAAATGTTTTGAACACATTGAAGTAAAGAAAATTAACATTATTTGCTCTTGAATCAGTGATGATAAATACATTGAGTAAAACCTACTTCTGTGTGTTCCAGATTTTAAAACATCTAATTCAACGGAACACTATTTCTATTCGTGTTCACTTTTACATTCCTGAAGCGAAGAAATAAAGAAAAATAGACGTATGGTCTAAGAGACCAGCCACGCTAAATAGTTTCTCTAGAAACAATAAATAACCAAATAGCGATGTTTCATACTATCCGCATGGATCTAAAGAGAAAAGTAAAAATTGATACATTTCCTTCATTCACGCTGTTTATTCAAAATTGAAATCGAAGCCATGTCAAAAGAAAAAGGTTTCTCCAACGCCGCTTCATTTCAGAGAAAACACAAACCTAAAATAAGCGACACAACTCAGTGCTTCCCCATGAGTTCGCATCACTTGAATGAGAAAAGAAATATAACAGTAGAATGTGGACAGTTGAAAATCAAGAGTGCGGCTAATGGGCACATATTTCAATATGTGTTTGTTTCAATCTTATGGCAATATTTTCCTCTTAATATACAACAATAATTCATTTTCTTAATAAAAACCGAAAGTATTTTTCAGTGAGATATTAGTGAAAGGAGAACGAATAAGCCAGTAATCATTTTTATTTACATGCGAAGATATTTACAAACTTTTTCGATATCGAAACAGTCATCTTCCGTGCTTGAAGACTAAGAACTAACAACATACACTGCGCAGGTAGCCAGGTACGAGAAAAATCCTAAATGAAAAGCCAGAAACCACAATGATATTGATGATATTTAAAAGTATAAAGTAATTTTAAGTTAACGAGACCAAAATAGTAATGGAAAGTTTGTTTTATTAAAAACTAATGAGTAAGAAATATTTATTGACAAGGTAATTTATTGATATTTATTGATATCATTTTATTGATATTGATTGATAAGATTTATTGATAAAATTTGTTAAGAATTCGAATATTTGGAAGTTTTATGACAAGAAATGCATATATTCATGTTTAATATTTAAAAACAGTGAAGGTTACTTTCTGTAAATATAACATCGTAGCTGAGTGAACCCGACGATACCCGGGACCAAGAAGTGGTCACACATATTTTGTGTTCTCCTTTTCTAATAGTTGCGTTTTAAATTATTTATTAAACTATGTATTAAACTATGGGTATTATCAACATTTCAAGTGAAAACGACGCGTCTCAATTTTGAGTCTTATTGTTGAGTCCTAATGAGAATAGTTTCAGTAGCAAGGAGCTATAACAACTTGACGTTAGATGAATAACCAAAATTTCGCACCAAAGAAAATAACTTTAATCAGAAAATGGGCGGGGAAATAGAATTTTGCTAGAAAGTTGGGTTAGGGTGTTTTGGCACCGACCCTTTCAAATGAAACAACCATATCCCCTCTAAAGGTGCACCAGTGCACACTTAGAGCAGTAAATGCTCTTCGTAGTTTGATCCTGCATTCTTGAACACGATAGAATTGCAATGACCTATCGAATTTGCTATGTAAGTAGCAATTTCTTGTTTTCTGATATTTCAGGGATTAATAACAGATTTGGAAGTAAATCTATAACAATATCAACAAACATGTAAATTGATTTATTGTCCTTTACGTAGGTATACGCAGTTTGTAACCGCTTTTTGATAGTAAATTTATTTAACGAGACCAACAATGAAACAGTTGAATGATGAGAATGTATTGAAAGATGTTCTGGTAAGGAAATAATGTACAAATTATAGGACAACTACATTGTTAAATAATTACTGTAAAAGAACATAATTGATAGCTGTAGTGATGACACGAAGGGAACAAAGGTGCGTACATTTTAATGGATATATTATTACTTTCTCATATGCGTAGTACATAGAAAGTATTGTAATCGTGAAAAAATTCGAAAACGAGATTTTTGCGGAATTATCCGTTTTGGAGACCCCTAATTCCGAAAAGTGGTTTTTGGCATAGCGTCCGTCCGTGTGTGCGCAGCGATTGTGAGTAAACGGGTGAATCAATTAATTCTCATTTCGTGTTTACGATAGATTTTACTTATTGTCGATGCACGTGCTCTGATTTTGTTTTTGCTTTACAACAAAGGGCACATCACATGAAGGTCAAAGTACTCTTTTGAATGCTTCTAAAAAACGGCTCCAACGATTTTGCTTAAATTGTTTGTACGTAATATACAATTAGTATGCATTACATCCGCATTAACGGTATTTCTCTTGAAAGTACAGTCGCAGTAAAATAATTTCAGTAATTTGTTGAATTATTGGCTTTGAGCCCCACTGAAATGTTATGGTTCATTACACTATCATATATATTGTTTATGGCGCGTAGTTTTTAGTTTGCCAATAATGTGAATCCAAAGAGAATATGTTTGTAGATGTGTCATTTTAATACGTTACTTTTAATTGAGAACAGAGTAATATCTGCATCTTATGTTTTTCTTTGTATCGTTAACCTTCCACCCACACCTGACCTCTACGCACGAGTCGTAACCTCTTATCCGGTGATGCTGCGTATTTTGTCTGTGTAAGCTAGCTTATCGTTTGAAGAATTAATTTGGTTATGTGTCTTGAATGTAATGTGTGAAACACCTTTTTGTTTATATTTAATGAATTTTTAAAAATTCAATGCTCTATAGCAGTTTCAATCGTTAAAAATAGTATTATTGTAAACAATATATTTTAACACTTACAGAATGCTTTGACGAGATAGATAAGGAGCGTTTCGAAATAACAGGAAGAAAATAAAACAAACAGTATTACATGTTTAACCGAAATTAATCATAGATATGATTAATGTTTATTAATAAAATTGTGCAATTTCATATTGCAAAAAGAATAATTAGATTTTAATTAAATTATATAAGAATATTGATGGTCTGCTGGCTTTGTTCTAGCGTAAATAATATCCTAATATCTTTATTTTTATTAATAAATGTATCTTTTGAAATAGAATATAAATCTTACTTATCTCTCCCAAAAACGAAAGAACAGAATTTGTATATAAGAGATTCTTTTATGTAAATGCTAGTAAATGTATTTCTTTACTAAACTTTTTAAATTGAGTAAAATGAGGACGACCAAAATATAGAGTAACATGTTAAAATCAACCCTTTCCTAATAGAATGCTTTAATATCGCGCTCTAGTGAAGACTGAGAAAAGTATATGAGAAAGTATGTGCAATGATTTTGCACCACTAGTTTTCTGTACGTTTCCATGAAAAATATTCATTGAAAACTATTTATCAATATGACTTTTTTTACTGCTGACTTGCTATTTCTCCTTCAGAATTTTGTAGTTTGTGAGTTTTGGAATTAGACAACTCGGGGAGTAAATAATTAACTGTAGTCATATTATTTAACTTAAGTATCCTAGTTACATTTATTTTTTACTTTCTCATATACGTAGTTTATAAGAAGTTTTGTAATCCTAAAAAAATTCGAAAGCGAAATTTCGACGGAAATATCCGTTTTGACGATCCCTGATTCTGAAAAAGTTGTTTTTGGCATAACGTTCGTCCGTCTGTCAGTCCATCGGTCCGCCACCCGTCCCTCTGTCCGTCTGTGCGCAGCGATTCTGAGTAAACGGATGAAACAACTTAATTCACATTTCGTATCCAAGGTAGAATTTACTTGTCGTCGAAGCACGTGCTCAGATTTTCTTTTTACTTTAAAACAAAGGGTACTTTACATAAAAGTCAAAATACTCTTTTGAATGTTTCTCAAAAACGGCTACTACGATTTTGCTTATATTTACTGTACGTAAAGTAAAATTAGTATGCATTACATCCGCATTAGCGGTATTTCGTTTGCAAGTTTGGTATAGACGCAGTAAAAAGAATCTGTCTGCTACACTTACACATTAGTTTACTGTTTCAAGAAGCTTCAATAATACGAGTATTAGCAGTGTAAATGGACCAAGCAGACTTTTCGTGCACTGAAATGAAAGATATGATAATGATAAAATACATAGGAGAACAGCAAACGCACTTCAGATACGAAAATATATAAATTTCTGTTTCGAACGAAATTACATTTACGTAACACATTTATTTATTTATTTATTTATTAGGCGAGGTTCGGGCAATGAAGCCTGCTGTTTCACTTGGGTAAGAGAAACGGGAAGGAGAGATGTTGGGTTGCCAGGGAACTTATAGTACCGAACCATTTGTCTGGAGTAGGTGACGAAACCCCAGCTGAAAACCTCACCTCGTTCGACCGAGCAGGGTTTGAACCCACACACTACCGCTCAGCGGGATCATGGAAGCAAAGACACTACCACTAGACCACCACTTTTACGATATTTAGAAGATATTATAAATATAATCGATATCGATAATATTTTCGATATTTATTATATCCCAATATGTTTCAGTATCAAGTTCATCTTGCGACTTTGAGCATGAATAGAGCACTGGAAGACGAACAAAATATAGATAACCACTCCAGAAATGACCCTTTCCCTATGGAATTTTTTCTCACTCTACGCTGCAGGCGGAAAAACGTATATAAGAAAGTATGTGAAATGGTTTTGCACCACTAGTTTTACTTATTACATCACAAGACTTTTCTCCGAAATCTAATATATGGGTATCAAATTTTGTTCTTCATTATCTAAGTATTTGAACCTAAGATATTGTTCGGAATTGAAAGTGCCAGGAACGGAAATGCGTATTGACACAAGTTGATTGGCACACATCAATTATGAATCAAAGATTGTTAATAATCAACCAAGTTACATTTTCCCCTGAAGAACTCGATTAATCGAGTGAACGAAATTCAAAAGTAACAGAAAATGTTTAAGAATATTGTGCCATAAAACGCTTCTTCCTAGCCATGAGTTTGTGACATCATGCTACTATTAAGTAACCTTGGTTCAGAGGCATGACACTAAGTGCAGCTATTGCTTCTCTGCTATAACCCTATCTAGCGGCAGGTCATGGAACTGCTCTTGAGAAAGTCTTGTGGATTGTCGGCACAAAAAACAAATGAAACTCGACGGCATTGTACGCGTGTTCGAGGCCTAGCTTCCTTCCTTCCTGTTCATTTTTGTTTGTGCATTCGTGATGATTGGTGGTGATTCTGCCTTGTGAAATTGCGATGGTTGTTGTGAGAGATTTGGTTCGGGTAGAGTAGTGTTTTATTGTTTCTGCGTTGCTTATACTTTTGTAGTTAGGGATTTTTTGTTTCAGGGTGGTATCTTCAACTTTTTTATTTTCTTTGATATATTCTGGGTTATGTGTGTATTTTAAATTTTTCTCTTTTTTATCTATTTGGATGAGTAGGATTTTTTAATTGTTTCCTTGTAGTTTAGTGAAGAGTGAATTTTTTTGGTAAAGTAGTATTTCATTCATTTTTATTATTCTTATATTTCGGCATTATATCTGGGTATCTGGGGATAGATATTAAAGTTAATTTTGTCGATTTTTTTTGGGGGGGGGTAGGTTTTAGTTTTTGTTAGTGTGCGACTGGTTGATTTGTTATTGGTTGAAAGTGTGTGTTCTTGTTTTTTTGATTGTTTGTATGTGTTTTCTGTAAGGGTTTTTCTAACCATTAACTTACGATGTCATGTTCTGGATTTGTGTGTAATATGTATGACGAAACTTTCATCAAATGTTTTAATTTAAAACGGCATGGATTGAATGTGCATCAAGGTCTCAACACTGATAGTCCAACTTCATCCAGATCTTTAAAATATGCCATTTGTTCTCATTTCTACAGTAAACGGAGTGTCTTTTGTGACCATCTCCAAATAGAACGTAAAATAAAAGTCCAACAAGAAGAAAGTATATATTTCCACGAGTGAATTTTATAAGTGAAAATCCTCTGCAGAGGAACGTGACTGTGTCATTTATTAAACTCCATGGTGAAACTATCTTATGTGAAAACAAAGTTTTGTATTTTCAAAGCCATAGATCAGGGGTCTTTCGAAGCAGTATGCCAAATCCCAGTGAAATGAAATGAAAATACAAGGCTCCTCAAAAATAAATTCTTACTGCCCTTCTAGCATTAAGACAACAGTATCTTGTGATGGGAAGATTGCTATAATTTATTGCAAAACTCATGTCTGTCATCAACATGAGCTATCACATCTGAAATTGACACGAGAACGTGAAAAGCTAGCTATAGAGATTGCGTCGAAAGTGATGTAGTCATGAGATCGTTGTCATGAGACCGTTGAAGTCGAGCTTCAACGCAAGCATTTGCTTCCCAAACAAGACTTCAAAAATATTGGGCAAGAATTTTGATTCGATTCTTCTGTGCGCCATCAAGATAATGTACTTACTGTAGAAGCGTGGGTACAGACAGAGCTGACATCTGAGGATAGTTGTGTTGTATTATATAAAGCTACAGGTACAGACATGACAGAGCAGTTCCCTCAATTAAAAAGATTAATTTTTGGGAATAATGACTAATGCACAGTCGCAATTTTGGCCGTAAGTGCATATGTATCGATTTAATCCGTGGTATTAATTTATATGCTTATGAAATGACAACCATACTCTTGCTTGATGTTATGAATCAATGTTTCCTTTGCACTTTAGTTTTTCGAATAGATCACACCAAATTGCTCTAGAAACATATTTTGGTTTTGTGAAGGATAAAGTTGAATGCTTGAGAATAAATGTAGTAATGACCGACATAGCATGCATGGAAAACAGTCATGGGTGAGTGTAACAAAAAGACTGTTTTGCACAAGGTATCTAGACAGGGCAAGTAAAAAAACGTCAATAAAATTAAAGGAGGAATTAAAATGCACCAAGAAACTTATTCCAAATTACGTGCATTTTTACTTATGAAAATGTCTTTGAACAGATGTTAACAGTCATCTTAGAAGATATCCGTGGAAATAAACTAACAAAGGAGTTTGGTGATTATTTTAGGAAACTGTGTTAAAAGTGTTCATTCATGGGCGTACTACTACAGAAAAAATTCTGGAGTTAACACAACCCATTTGGGAAAAATGCATAGTATGATTAAGCACTTATTTTTAAAAACCAAAACAGTAAAAAGGTTCGATAAAGTGGTTCATGCTATTACGAGATTCAATAAATGGAATCTATTTGATCGCCTTTTAGTAATTGAAAACGGAAAAATGACCTATAAGATTAGAACTTTGAGACATCATCATTATTGATGAATGACTATTTGATTGTTCAGCGTGGTAGACAATTTTGGGATGTCAGGACATCGACCAAGTCTTTGGATGTGAATTGCGTGAAACGTTCCATTACTAATTGTGACAGTTCCCTAATTCGCTTAATTTGTAACGCTTGCATCCATGCATACACATGTACATGCATAGATTCATGTGTAAAATAGAATATGTGCAAACATTTTTATTACGTTTCAGAAATTTTGCAACAAAGATGATGCAGAAGATCAGTGCTTTCATCATACTGAGGAGACAATCATTGACGAATTTGCATCTAAAGTACATGTCTTACATCTGCGAGCAAGCTCCAAATTGTGAAAAACTAGTCAAGAATGTAGGTCTCATCATATCGTCAGCGACAAAATTAAGAAGCTTTCTCAAAACCACCTCAAAATCATAATGCTGATAAAAAATTGAGTCTCAGAAGAAATTCATACAGAGAAAGAAAGTAAACAGTGTACGTCAAAAACGATATGTGTGCACATAGCATTAATAAATATAGTATAATGTATATTTCACGTGGTTTTACAAGTCAATAAATCCTAGAGTTGTAATTATCATGTACATATTCTATAATTAATAGACTTGAAGAATTGATTTTTTGTGGGGCTTTACGGCACGCCGACATCGAAATCATTAGAGACCTATAATTTTATAAATGTAGGGAAAATGCAGTTACGCACTACCGAGAGCCAACATGACTCTCCCCGAGTGTGGCACTCGCCGAATGCCTCAACCATACCCACTAAAAACCCTCCTGAGTTACAATATAAAAAACATTTTTAAAAACGAAGGAAAATGAAAAGAAAATTCCTAAAAAATTATAAAAAAAGAAAATAAAGAAAAAAAAAAAATTTAGAGAAAGAGAGAAAGATGTAGCTTTAAATCAAAGGAAAAAAGAGGAAAAAATTAATCCAAACCCTCCCGAGAAGTTGTGGAAGGAGCCCCGTTCCGTTTATGGATTTGAGTAAAAACATACGAAGAGAGATCAGATACTATTCTTGAGACCAATTTCCTAAAGGAACCTAAAATACGCATTAAAATCGGTCCATGTTGCCCCAGCATAACGTTCAAACTGTTCGGTAGATCGTGTCGCCGTCGACTGGTACTATACTTGAGATACTCCAGAAGAAAGTGTTCCACGGTAAGTGTTGTGTTACAAGTTGCACAGACGGGGGGAGGTTCACCGCGTAAGAGATGACCATGGGTAATATAGCAGTGGCCAATACGAAGGCGTGTAAGGATTACTTCTTCACGTGTTGGCACGGGATGATGACACTTAGGTCTTAACGGAGTCTTTTACTTTCCTCAGCTTTAAAGCGCGACTTTGCCATTCGGCGTGCCATGTTTCAAGAAGAGACGATCTTATGGCAACCTTTGAATCTGATGTAGAAACAAATGAAAGGTCAAGGACTACCCTCTGCGTTCCCCACTTTGCTGCCTCATAGACTATATTACCCATAATACCCATGTGCCCAGGAATCCAACAAAGGACTATTTCAAAATTTTTAGATACTAGATGGCTTATCAAATTTTGAATTGTCAGCGTAAGAGTGTCAGAAGTGTACAGTAAAGACACTGACCACAGAGCACTAATAGAGTCACTGCAGATTACCACACGCCGTATTGAAGATAGCTGGATGTACTTCAGCGCCTCAAGAATTGCAAATTTTTTAGAAGTGTACACGCTGCAAAAGGAATGGAGGCGAAAAGAACAGGTGGCAAAGAACAATTTGCTGAGCCATCAGTGTATATGAACATATGATCCAAATAAAGGCTTTTTAATTCTCCAAAGTGCTGTTGGTACACAATAGCTGGAGTATCTTGCTTTGAAAGTTGAGATAGCCGAAAGTCAATGGTTGGTTGCATGAGGAACCAAGATGGTGTGAGAGAATGTGGGTATTTCACAGAAAGAGGTAGTGTTATGACGTTTTCCTCTATAAGTTGTTTAAAACGAACACCCGCTGGGATGGGTAACGAAGGTCTTGGAGCGTAAGAAGAAATAAATTTTGAGGAATGTAGGTTTTGCCGAGTAGGGTGATTTGAAATCCTCATCAGTTTCACTCCGTAAGATCCAAGTAGAATATCACGTTTCTTGTTAAGAGATGGTTCGCCATCGTCTGCTAGTAAGCATTCTATTCGACTGGTGCGGAAAGCACCAGTTGCAATGCGGACTCCAGCATGACGAATACTGTTGAGGGTTCTGAGTGTCGACGGTTATGTGTAAGCGTATACAATTCTGCCATAATCTAATGCAGACCGAACGAGACTTCCACACAGACGAACAAGGCAAGTGAGGTCTGTGCCCTATAATGATGCGCTTAAGCAGCGAAGGAGGTTTAGGGAAGAGGTAAAACGGGAATGTAGTGACACAGTCCAGACATTTGCTTTAAATATGCGCGAGTGACGTTCCCAGCCAATAGTGAATTATTCCGCTCTAGTGGTCGGAGCATATGGCTGTGAGATGTGTACCCTCTGGAAAACGCTTACCTCACGAAGGTGGCACAAGGATTCTCATTCGTTTCGTTTTTTACCAACGATGCTACTTCTCATTAGCACAGTATTCGTCTACGATGCTAGTTATCATTTCGATCAGTTACTGTCACCGAGGCAAGTTAACTTGGCATTTACTCACTGATTTTCACTGAGTCAGTCTTGTACGAGATAAAGAGACTTTTCTAGCAAAAGCGAGTTCAGAGGTTGTGGTTCTCAGTCTGTTAAGAGAACACATTATTATGTTAAACTTTCTTCCGAGTCAAAGACAATAATTTGTTAGAAAGTTAAATGTTTTCGAGCAACAAGAAATGAAGAGAACGTGATTCCGGTGGACCGATGGTGTCGATGCGTCATCAGCGTGAGTGATCTTAGGCGAGGTTCGAGCATTCTAGTGCAAGGTCGGCACTTGAACCACGAGACAAGAAGATGTAAAGGTATTATAAAGAGACGTAATACGACAAAATATCGTCTTTAGAGTCAAAGATATTTATAAAGAATATGTTATCAAAACCAGCAAAGTGGTAATTATTCATGAATGTAAGGGTTGTGATGCCAATATGATGTTTGTTTTTTTATAAATAAATTGTTTTTGCTTATTGTTCCAAAAGACTGTTGATCCCTTTTTGATTTATTTAAGCATGTAAGTGTAAGGATAATCAATCGATGAGATAGATAGTGGCACAGTAGTTTTCGTATGTGATTGCGCCAAGTTAGTGTGCGGTCGAATGTGAGACCCAGGATTTGCGGAGTCAACGAAAGGAAGACGTTGGCCCCCAAGAAAAAGATCTGGATCATTATGAAGATGGTGTATCCTACAGAAATGCATACAGCATGACTTGGATACAGAAAAATTAAAGCCGGTAGACATGCTCCACTCGTGTAAACGGTTTAAAACCAGTTGCAGTTGCCTGTCGATGACAGATGCTACTAGACGAACAATAGATGGCAAAGTCGTCAACGAAGAGAGACGCATGTACCGGTTCTCGAACTACTGACTCAATGCTATTTATGACTACGGCAAAGAGAGTCACGCTTAAAATTGAGCCCTGTGGGACACCGTTTTCCAAAGGATGATTCGATGATAAATAAGTACCGAGAGGAACGCAGAAATGGCGTTGAGATAGGTAGCTCACCAGGAACAGAGAAAGACAGCCTCGGAATCACCACGAGTGCAGTGTGTGTATGATTCCGTACCTATATGTTGTGTTATAAGCTTTATTCAAGTCAAAAAAGATGGCCACGATGTGTTCCCTAAATAAAAATGCTGATGAGATCGTAGATGACAACGCAACAAGACAGTCTAGCGTTGACCGCTGTTTTCTGAAACCACATTGGATATTGGTCAGGTTTCGCGATTCCAGAGACCAAACAAGGCTACGATTTATTATTCTATCTTACAATTTGCAAACGCAATTTGTCAGAGATATCGGTCAAAAATGCGACGGATTAGAACGATCTTTTCGCTCCTTCGGAAGTGGAATAATTATGGCCTCACGCCATTGAGCAGGGACGGTATGCTCATTCCAAATACAGTTACATAACCTCAGAAGGAACTTTATGCCTTTCTCTGAAAGATGTTTAGCATCGCATTATGTATTTGATTAGGACCGGGGGTTGTATCTTTCGAATCCGCAAGGGCAGAGATAAGCTCCCTCATGGAGAAAGGAATGTATATTCCTCGCCTCTGCAACTGGAGAAATCCAAGCAACACTTTTCCGCGCGAGCTTTCTGTTGAAGAAATGTTGGAGAAAGCCGGAGAAGTTACAGACTCTTTCGTAGTGCGATGGAAGTTCCTCAGCGATTACTTCGGGTGAAGTTTCGAGCTGTCCATTCACATTGAGACCAGGGATGGAGAAAGAGGACTATGTACCTCGAATCTTCCGAACTGTCTGCCATACGACTGATGAAGAGATGAAATGTAAGCCTTCCAGGAGGACGACTTACTTTCTCGAATAGTTCGTTTTGCTCTGACTCTGCACCTTTTAAAGTCAATGAGATTTTCAACAGTTGGATATTTATTAAGTCGCGCTAAAGCTTTCTTTCTAGCGCTGATCCCCTTTGCGCAATCCGAATTCCACCATGGAACAGGGCAATGCCTCGGCTTACGTGATGATTTATAGATGGCAACATAGGCGGCTTTTAAGACCGCTTTGGTGAAATGAGTTGCCATAGCATCCACATTGGCTAAAGGCCCATCGCAATGATTTATGTTCCGTTTAAACACATCCCAGTCTGCTTTTTTCAAAATCCACTGAGAGGGGTTTGAAACCGAAGGGAAAAAGGCGTTGAAATGTATAAGAATCGCGTACTGGTCACTTCCATACAGATCGTCAAGAACTGTGCAGTCAAAGTGTGAGGAAAGAGAGGAACTACAGATGGCTAAATTCAGCACCGAGAAAGATCGGGAAGCTGTACAGATGTGGGTGGAGTGGCCCGTGTTAAGGAACACTATATCTCGGCTATCTAACAGTTTTTCAATGATATCGCTCTATGGGCAGTTGTGTAATGAAACCTACATTGAGTTATGTGCATTGAAATCCCCGACGATAAGAAATGGGGAAGGCAACTGGTCCATCAGACCGACAAGATTTTTCTTCGTGAAAGACTGCCCGGGGGTTTATAGATATTACAGGTCGTAAATGTAAGGGATGGTAAGCTCACCCTCATACATACGGTCTGGAAGACGCTTGACATAGAGACTTCTTTGGCATAGACTGAAGCGTCTACGAGCACAGAGACTTGAAGAGTTGAGTACATGAAGGTTTTAAGTAACATATTGAAACTTTTGAGATAAATGGACTTGAATTTCTTTTGAATTTGTTTTCTCTTATTTCATAGTTTTAGTCTTAGTTTTTGTCTTAGTTTTAGTCTTAGTTTTAGAACAAAAGAATCTGTATTGAGATTCTTTAAGCTCTTAAGTAATGAAAAGCAGAACACAAGTTAATTTAAAAAAATTAACTATGAGACGAAGCAACTTAAAATAATGTGTTCCAAAGTGCTACTTACAGTCTTCATCCATGCAGGTAATTCAATTATTGCTAAAATGGCGCTTTCCACCTTTATCCCATGACCTTCAATTAGTATTGCCCATTCTGATGTTTTGCGGGTTGCTAAATACAGAAATCCATTATTGGATTTAACGTGTGTGCTGATATAACTTACATATGGTATAACATTACTTGTGCGAGGCCCCTTCCTTTCTCTTTCCGCACCTTCCTTGATCATCTCTTGGACTTTTCGATCCCGACGCTATTAGGGCTAGGGTATCTTTCATTTTCCTAACTTTTTTCCCCTTCCTAATTTTTGGTCCCCTTTCTTGTTTTTTATCCCCCTCCCCTTATTTTTTGTCCCCCTCCCCACATTTTTTGTCCTGAATGTTTTGACGTATGTTTTGAGATAAATAATGGTATGTTGTAATTCAGGAGAGTCATGTTGGCTCTCCCTGGTGCGTGGCTGCATTTTCCCTACCTGTGCAAGTTTTTAGGGCTCCAATTACCTTTGATGTCGAAGAGCCGTAAAGCCCGACAAAAAATGGTATAACAGTAAATTACTGCGTGACTCAAACTTCATCTTTTTCTACTACATTCCTTTGAGGTGAATGTCTACTCAACCAATTATTGATGAATTTGTCCCTTACCCATTTCTTATTTTTTGGCATACACTTTCCTACACGTCCTAATTATTCAAAATATTTTTCATTTTTTACAATTATGATTTTTAGTTCTTATTTTGTCGTATATTAAGTTCTCTATCTTAATTTTTTTGTGAGATAATAGACCCCAAATTTCAGCCAGAAATTCCAATTTTTGACTTTAAAAAAATATTTTAAATTGTATTATAGTTAATTTTGTTCATATATATATTGACATTCCTTCAGGACGTTTATTTAGAAGGGTGATATGGATGTGTTACAAAAGTTTTCATGTTTGAAAAATGGCATTTGCTTAAAAAAAACCTGATTTTGGTGTTAAATTTCACAGAGGGGAAGGTTCTAAATTTATGAAACTTGAAGGATATACAGTTCTTTTTAATAAGAAGTATTTCGTAATGAGTATGATACGTTTCATAAATGACAGTTTGATAAAATTACTGTATTAATTGTTGACATCTTGGAGGTGAAAACATGTAAAAACGGGATAAAACAAGATTAATTACTCAAGCTGTTCAATAATGATAGTAATAGAACACGCAGCGAACGCTATTGGAAAAAATTTACTGCTCTTTCTATTTACTCTTCTTATTCTAAAGAACTGTAGTTTAATAATTTTATAACCTTCCCAATCTGAGATATTTAACACGAAAACATGTTTTTTTAAACAAATAATATTTTTCATGCAAAAGTTTTATAGTATATCCATATCTGTCTTAAAACGTTGTGAATAATTTACTATTAGCGTGACATAAAATAAGCTCATTTTTACACTAAATTTAATTGATTCAATATTAGGTGTGTAAAATATTTCTCTCTTCTCATTCCAGATATATTACCCAAGGACTGGAAGTATGAATTTAACAAAAAAAAAGCATTACAATAAATTATAAGACTCAGAAATCAAAATTGTAAAAAATAAAAAAACATGCTGTTATGAAAAATTGAGACATGAAGGAAACAAATAACATTAAAAATGGCCATGTTTGACTTGAACTACGTTGGTTGACTTTCTACTTCTACATTAGACTTACTTCATTAGACGAGAACTTCCCTAGCAACGTCTCGTATCCCTTAGTTATGGCTCATTATTATTATTTTTATTTAATGTACCCTCACAATAAGCCACCCTCGACTTGAATAGCTGACACTAGCGCAGTGGTAACGGTGCGACCAATGGAGGTACTGCGACCAATGGAAATTCCTCTGCGCATGCGCGAACTAGGGGAGCAATCGCTGCACATAGAGTTAAGTTTAAGCTAGCGACAGTAAATGCTACCCAGTTCAGATTGAGCGCGATTTTTTTTTTGGGGGGGGGATTGCACGCGTCGTGTTGCGCCGATTATAATAAAGTCATTCCAATGTTAAATTTTGAATAAACGAGTATTAAAAACGGCAACTCAAAAATACAGCATAAATTGGATGCACTGTAGCATGAAAACCATATTGTACAATAGAATACTGACAATTAGTTGCAGGATAATTATTGCTGCCATACCCGGATTTAACTATGCTTTGTTTTCGTTCAAGAACTTTCATAATTTTTTCGGTAAGGCTATTCATCACTAGAAATTGCTACTACTAATTGTAATGTTCGCGTTCTGTGTGAACTGATTTAACGCATCAATGTACGGTTGATTTTATACGGCTTCTACGTTTACCTAAATCGAAATTTTTGTGCTTTTTAAAAAATCTGTTTGCACGTCCATTTATTAATTTACACAATCTATGACTCGTATAACACCTGATAAATATCTCGCATCTACCAGAATATATTTTTTTGTGATAAATCACTGAAATAAATGATACTGAAGAAATCACATAAGTCGCATGTAGTGATTGTGGTATTCAAGCTGTCATTTTGTTTTCACGAGGTATTCATTACAAGGTTACGTAATATGCCTTCTGAGACAGGTACGATGATTGTTAATATTTCTTTCCCTAACCCGTGAATGGTGTTTTTGAATAAATGAGAGCATATATTTGACATATTTTGATTGTAAGTAATATTGTTTCGAAAGTTACCGTCATGTGTACAGTCACTCTTAATCAGAAAAAGTAACTTATAAAACTACTCTCTCTTCGACCGCTGGTCTCCACCTCCACTCAAAGCATCTTCTGTTGCTCCCAAAATTACTTCATCGGTGAGAGACCGCGCCCAGTCTTTTGGTTCGTAGTTTCTATAGGAACGACAGTTATGTATAAAATAATTCTCTGGACGTGCAGTCACCGTGAATGCACGTAATCAACGCGAGAAACGTGCTAGCACAGAAAGTTAGAAGGCTGTTGGTGTTCAGGATGAAAGAAACACAGATAAAGAAAGCTTCTCAATTTTCCAAGAACAGAAAGAACATTCGAACCTTAAAGTATTCTAGTTATGAACTGCACCTTTGGATATGGCTTTTCGTGAAAGATGTAGGTAAGGTATTTTTATGGTCATATTGCGAATGAAAATATAAGATATAGCATAAAATTTAATAGAGATAATATTCCATTTAGTAATAAAATTGTCAACAGAATATGACTGAACATTTGTGGTTATAAATTATTTGCACAGAATCCATTATTACGAGCATATGTGAGATTAAAATAATTACACTTCCATTTTTTACATCTATCCTGTTTTTTATTTGTTTCAAACATTTACAATACTTCTACATATTTCTTCCGTGTATCCTACTCGTGGAGAAGAAATGTGATAACTTTCGGTCAGGCGAAAATGGCGACGAGCCAGGAATTGATCCCAGGACTCCGTGTGAAACCGATAATAAAGTGCCCACTGCATTGTGTGCTGCCTGGTTCACTTATCTTCTGTTTGGGGATGTGTCTCAGGTCTTCCTGGGTTTAGGTCTGGATGGAAATGGTGTACAGTTGTGGAAGGCCAACTGGTGGTGTAGTGGTTAACACCTCTGCGATCAAAACAGCGGTACCGGATTCGATTCCCGGCTCGTTGCCATTTTCATCTGACCAAAAGTTATCATTTATGAAACTTATATTTATAATTTTAAATATATTAAGTTGCATAATATGGTTTATTTTCTAACTCTTTCATGAGAGATATTTAATAATCTTCTTAGAGGCATATTACATTGACTTTATTGAAATACATGACAATGCCATTAGATATCTGGACGGGAAAAGTTTTACCTCATCTAAGTTTCTTCAGGGTAAGGAGAAATATGAACAACAGTTTTAATTATAAATCGCATTTAACGGAAAGAAAAATTTAAAAAAATTAATTTCGACGATAAGTTCAAAACAGATTTAACCCTTCTCGCACTCCACAGAATCTCATAAATCCACAATTTTGTAACTTGGAATTGAGATGTCGACGGTAGAGTAATTAATTCTTCACGGATAAGGTGGAAATAATTGGATGGGTTCACTGGCTATAAAATACAACTCATCAACGTTTCTAAAACGATATCCAGTAGCATATGTGAGAAATAAGTAATCAAGGGTTCTTACTTTATTTACATTCAATAACAATATTTCCAGTAATTCAACGAATTATTGAAAATTCAACGAATTATTGAAGAATTAATTCTGTTATTGCTTGGGATTTTTAATTACACTCTAATAAATTGGAAATACAGTGAGATATAACTCTACTTGTGAGAAACATTTACTATGTTACGTTCCTCAATATTACATAACACTGACTTGGCTGTGTATAATCATAAAACTAATTGTAGTAAATGCAATTAATGTTTCTAAATATCCTTGTGAACGAACGTCATTGTAAAAATTGAATATGTTATTCTATCAAGTCAATGCGGTCTTTGGTTATCCTAATACTGGTATTAATATATAATCATAGTCCCAGGGCCGTCGAACTGGTTTAAGGAAACTAGGGAATATATTTTATTTTGGGTCCCGAACCAGGAAGAACACTCGCTATAAATCATTCCGCTCTTCCACTCTTCACCCTCATTAGTAGGTCTAAATAGAAAATAACGTTCGAAAACATTTCAATAATTTTTTAACAAACACATTTAACAGGCCTATCATACCAGATTAATTCACTTAATTATTAAAAGAATATTTAAATAATCTTATGTATATGGAAATAAATTATAATTACTTTAGTTACTGAAACATTACTACTACTTACAATAATTTAACAAATTGTTATATATAAAAAACAAAATCTACAATTATTTATCGACCTTCTATAATTAATCATTGTGGATTCCTTTGTTCTCAGCACCTAACAAAATTATTGAAATTATATTTTCAGGTTTTATTGATTTGGTGTTAAGAACGTTATTCGTTTACCAACATCGGAGCTCCCTAAAGAGACACATTTATTATGTCCTGTAGCAATCTATCCTCGCTTCCTCTACCTGTCTCGGTTGTCATATTCCTTCAAGTGTAATGGATGTTACTAGTTTTGTCTAATATGGCAATTTGACTTACTATTTGTTCCTATTCATAGAAAAAATTATCTTAATTCGATCTAAGTAAACGAGAACAATGGAATGAATGATAAAACACAACTGAAATTCTATGTTTTTTCACCTCACCTTTAACTTATTACCTGAAAACTTGTTATTAATGTATTTAACTTTTTGTTACAAATATTTTCTAGTAATTTATTTTGTAATAAGTATTTAAAGGTTTTTGAAAGATCAGGAATATTGAACCGACATCTGTCTGGATTAGGTGTGGGAAACTCTAGCTGCAAACGTCACGAAGTTCGACTGAGGAGGGTTTACCGCTCCCACGCTTTAGCGCTCAACGGTATCTAGGTAGTGAAGATACTACCACTAGATGGATGTAACTACTCTTATGCACTTTCCTATGAATTTACATTCTAGTTCCATATACAACTATATTGGAACTACGAAGTCGTGAAACGAAACATGCCAGCCTTAGATTTCTTTCACCTTTTTCACATTATACGAAATATTCCACCTTTTTCAACGCATTTAATACCAATACTTCATAAATTTGCATTTTACTGTTATTTTTATGTTTGTTTGAATAATCCTAACTGACTTTCTTCGATCTCTCTAAAACTTGCAGTATCTTTATTGCTTAAATCCATTTAAATTAAAAATCATCAATAACATTGACTTATGAACTTGTCTGTCCGGGACAAACCGCGTCTTAGTAGATGTAACTACCAACGTTTCGGCCATCGTGCTGTGGCCTTCTTCAGGGCAAAGTCAGAGTCGTACAGACCTAAGTCGCTGTCGTACAAACTATTTCGTTGTATCTCGAAAACGATGCGACGTACGATTTTTTTTCTTTTCGCGTAAGGAAAAAAAATGTACGCAGAATTAACTGAACAATCAAAATTCCTTCAAAATTCCTTCAAAATTTTGAATATTAAAAAGCCGGAAATGGAACCCTGTGTGAAAATGAAGTCGGTCTGAGCTGTCGAGAAATGGACCTTTATTCGCAATGCAAAGTCAAATCTCAAGTTAGGTTCCGATGCATTAATTCGTTTGTGAGATATCGGGGAAACATAATCCTTTACATACATACCCATAAATACAACATACACACACACGATATTGGACATCATCGCCAAAAGTTGAAAATATACTATCCTGGAACCAATTCGTACTTCGTTTGCAACGTTTGCATTTATAGGTGTGAGAGTGAATGTTATTTATACATTGTGGAGTGATTGTAATTAAATATAGGCTCATGCATCTTTAACATGCTATTTTGAAACTCGGGTCTTGTATTATTTTATTTTGAAATATGAGATGTATGGTACGCGGTGGTCTCATTCATATTTGTTGTTTTGAATACTATTAATGCTAAATTTAAAATTAAAATAATATATTCATAATATTATAAAAATCATTAGTTAAATAAAGGTAAAGAATAAACTATTATTGAGTACAAAAGAGAAGGTTGCACTCAGTCACGAAAATAAATGTTATGGGATAAATATTATTGCTTGGTAGATAAAATACAAAATTATTAGTCTAATTTTATTCAATATATTCTAAAATATATTGAATCTGCAACATGTAGAATGATTGATGTCTTAAAAGATGAGGTAGAATCATGTGACTAACTTGGGGAAAATTTGGTTTTATTTACATGAACATGGAAAATATGTTATAAGAATGTTTAATGTTTAAAATCTTTTAGAAATGACCTTTAAGATATAGAGAAAATTAGAAGCACGTCTACAAATTTTATTTTGAAAATTAAACCGTTTTAAAATATTTAATTTAATAGAAATGTAAATTCATAATTGACTGAAGACGTCTCAAAGCGTCAAGGTATTTGTCAACTAATGAAACTGTGCAGTTTTTCGTATTATCACAATTTTCTATTACACTTAATCAATCTGAAGTACAGTATTTTTGAAAGTTGGGAAAACACGACAATGCGAGTGAATTCTTATAAACGACGTCTATAAAATATTGCGTTTTCTAAATGTTCTAGAAAATGTATAAGAATTAAATGTAATGAAAATTATAAGTATCATTTATTTTCAAATATATTTGTATTTATTTAAAAAGAACATAGATATGCGCGAACACGTTTGTACTCGTTGGATGAGCGAAGAAAACCCCAGAGTACAGTAAATAAATAAAATTTATGTGATACAATACACTGCGGCATACGACATGTGTCCTCTGTATCCTTTCATGTAGACATTATCAACGTTATTTAATATATGTTCATATTAAAGCCTTTCTACAATCTCTCCATCTGTTTATTTAAATATATTGCAATTATCTGTATCCATTGCGTTAGCGTTTTATCTCACAAAAATAAGTCCACTTTGTTAAAAATAGTGACATGATGCTGGTGGCACAACAGAAAGCAATGTCTAGAATGGGGTTATTCATAATTTATGACATCTTTAATAATCTGGGCAACGTGGTCTGACCGCACGTGACACATTCTACGCTGTCTCCTTTTAGTCAGCAAGTTTCATGACCAAAACAGAAAGAGTGACAATTATGACCGAGATAGTGCATGAGCACGTAGTAGAAACGTGTACTCTTTCTTCTGTGTGCTCTTCTTGTCCTCTAGAAACTTTAGGGGAGGAAATTACTCCCAACGTGCTCTCGATTTTTCGTCTTTCTAGCGACAGATGCAACCTCACGGAACCTTGTGCCTAGGGATGTTCCACTATTAGTTAATGTACGTGTAAGACGAGTTTAATCTCCGGTTATTTACTACTTTAATACAGTTGATTCTTTAACCTTGATTATTTACTTGATTTTTTTCTTTTGTTACCATGAATCAATAGATGAGACTATCAGTTATTAGAAACAATTTGATACTGAAGTTTGACATTTAAATGCAGAAATATGTAAATTAGGACTACAACATTCGTTAAATTAATTACATTTGCATTTGTTGTATTACTTTCCAGTAAACATAAGTTTTTATGTTATCTACATTTGAATATTTTACCCTAAAAAATCGATAAACGTTGAGGAATATGAAATAAATAAGCATCTGTGATCAACAGCAATTTATATTGACTCTTGTAATCGGCAATTAAAATTGCTTATGTTCAAGAAACTGATTGAATGAATCGTTGGAATACATTTGATGTGGACGGATTGTTTATCACAAACAAGGCAACATTTTGTCCATATGTCAATATTTTTGGTATATAAGTCTCTATCACTCGGATGCATGCTATATTCAGCGCTACAATATATTACAATTAGTATATTACAGTAAATTTTACAAATACTAGGAAAGATATAAAATAAATTTTTGACAGAAATCATAAAAAACAGGAATTTAAACTTTTAAAATACATATAGTGTTTTTAAAAAAGAAATAATTAATATTTTGAAGTAAATCTGAACACAGAAAATTAAATAGTATTCACGTAGAATAATTGAATACATAACAAGATATGAATGAAAATTCATAAGACCTAAAGGGTATTATGCACCAATAAACATTGATAGTTGGACGAAACTTTTCTTGTTAGTGAATAAAAGAAATAGAATAAATAGGAAATGATATAAAATAATTTTTGATTTCAAATACTTTCTCTTGAATATTGATACCTGGAAAGTTGTAGGACTGTGTGTTTCGACACATCTATACGTTATAAGTTGTAATTTGCACTTGATTTCTTAACTGATATTTTTTGAGAAGAGAGAACATATATTTACTCCCTGACAACACAACACATCTCCTTCCCAAGTCACTGTTAGATGAAAGACGAGACTTTATGGACGGAAGTTTGCCATAAGATATAAAATATGAAATGTGTGAAAAAATAGATTTGGTTGACCTCGCGCTTTCTAGGAATGATCAAGACCTGGTGAAGAATGTAGTGTTTCTCTAGAGTACCTGATATTTGGCAATCCTATAACATCAAAATTATAGAACCGTCTGTTCTTTGGAATATCCTTCAAAATATTGGGATACGTTCTATTTCTTCATATTCCTACAATTTAAAATAGGATAGAAAATACAAAAAGAATTTAACAAGTTAAAAGTGAAAATTATTTCCAATTCGTATCGAGATATTATACACATATGATGCACTTTCGATTTATATTAACAATTTATAGGTACTTCGTAATACCTTTTACATGAAGTAATTTAATTTTATATTAACTGGATTAAACGACGAAGTCATGAAAAAGGTCTTTATTTCAAGCACAAGCAAACACGATCCTTAAATTTTGATGTAAAAATTCCTTCATAAGAAATCTAGGAAATCAATATAATCACAAACGCACAGAAAAATATTGGAAAAATAAAATTATCCTGAAACATGTTCAATATGTTTCTTCATATCGAATTTACTAATACAAGAAGAGATGTCAATTTTTAAAATTATATAACGTGGCGACTTTTTATAGTGAATAATGAACTAAATTGTTATTCTTCCGTATTAAACATTATTAGTATATCGGAGAATTGGAAAATCGCGTCTCCAAAATTTGTGTCACAATACAAGTTAATGAAGGAGCATGTTCGTATATCGGGGAAAGTCTTCTTCCTCGTCTCTTGAACCAATCGTCCATTAAACAATGACTCGCCAACATACCTGCACCCGTCTCGACGTCCTTCGTTGCCAACTCCCACTGTGCGGCTGATGCGGCGGGGAGGGGGCGTTGCGTTGGAAGTGGGATAATCAGATATATGTAGGTTGATCAAATAACGCAGGCGGCTGCGGTGGGGACGACGCTCGTGGTGGCAGCAGGCGGCGAGGGTGAATAAAAGCTCTGGTGATGCGGTAGTTCGATGAGCGGCACTGGAACCGGAGGGTGAGGACGGCGCTTAAAGGAGAGCGCCGGGTTTGGCAAGGCGAACACACAGTGCAAGGGAATTGGAGGAAACGAAGAATGGAATGATGGGCCAGGGAACGGAGTGTGGTATTTATAGGTTTCGAGATTACGTGATTTACGTGCGAGTCAAAATGGAGATGATACACCTATCTAAACGTCTTCGTTGGAACCATTTTTTAAATGGAAATAATGGCATTGTGAAGGAATATTCTAATAGACTTCGTGTGAATTATAGTCGAAAAATCATCAATACTATAATAAAAAAATATTTCAATTTTTTTTTTGATAGTTGTTCCATTTATGTAGTTTAGTCCATTTCACACGAATCAATACAATTTCTCCAGCGAAAAGTCTTTTAGCGTTCAACCAAAACTTAGAATACCATGTATTTTACTCAGTCTCTTACGAAATATATGATTATATTCATGGCAAGTGCAATACAAAGTCGAGATAGTAATTTAAAAATCATACGCAAAATGCATGCTTATTCAAGATGTCAATGACAAAAAAATTATAATTGGTATAATGAGTTTTGAAATTATTTTCCTACCATCCGTGTAACCCACTTATTTTCCCCATCCAGAAAGTACAACGGGATCCAATTTTACATCCAAACGCATATTTAAATTATCAATCAATTAAATTTTATATTTACAAAACGTTTTTAGCTATTGTCACGTTTGCAGAGAGTTCAAAATCCTTTAATGTGTTTATTTTTTAATGCTACTCTCACTACACATTCATTCAATGAATCAATTATGTAATAAATGAAATGAAATATGAAATTACATGAAATAATGCTTCAAATATCACTTGTATGAGTAAATTCAATGCTCCGTGGGTATAATAGTGGATTTTATCTGGTCACTGACAATCAATTTATTTATCAAAAATCTCAATTTTAATTAATACAATACTCATGTACACGTTTCTCATCCTATAGATTGCACATAATAATATACTTACCTTATTTACTTCCTTTTTATTTTAAGTTATTAAATGTATCTACAATTAATGGGTTGTATAAGTATAAAAATGTTTGTATTTTCCATTAATGATGATAAATTATGTATTTCTGAACGTGGCAAATGTGCCAGTCATATTCCAAGAAAATAATTGTTCATCAACAATAAATAGTTAATGATTAACGAAGGAGATCAATAACAGTAATCGAAGAAAACGCTCTAACAAACGTGTAGCACTAGTTTTTTACTTTTCTCATTTTTTTCCGTCGCACCAACTCATCTACAGTATTCACAGTACACCGGCCCTCAGTAAAATCATATTGGCACGTGCTCATCTTACCACGTAACTCCACAATTATCTTATCTACTACTTTTTCCAATACTGGGAGCAGCGTTATCGTGCAATGTGATTTACTTTCCTATATATCCCTGTGTCCTCATTTAAAAAAAAACAGTTTCAATAAGCCAATTGGGGAGATATTGATGTTTGAGTTGAGAGGATTTGGAATTCGCTGTCTTCATGAAATAACTTTATTTTGCATACAAGTGAGGACAGTTACAATGTGCATAGATCGTGGACATGTTTTCCTTAAGAGTACGTTGACCAATGGAATAGCATCTACCTCACTTCTAACAACGATACAATACAATAGTGTGACAGTAGCCTTGACAATTTTTGCATTACACAACTGTTTAATCTATTTTACGTAATTCTATTTTGATTGAGCAGTTGAAAAGATATTTCAGTTCAAATATTTTAGCGAGAACATTATTTGGTTCTCCTACAACAAACAAGAGGCATCGGGGATCTATCTCGCTTATACAGTCTACTTACCTTAATAATTGCGAGATTTTTGCTTCCAAGAGCCTCTTTGGTTTCCAGTTGTGTGAAGTCATAGGGTACATCCCTAATAATTGCACTGTTAGGATCTCTGAAGGAATGGTAATTTTTGTTGTTAGCATCTAGGAAATTTACGAACAATCTAAAATTTTCTGCTGTAGTTGAGGAGATATGCAAGGAATTTTCCTTCATGCTCGGGGGAAGATCATTATCTATAGTATTAGTAGTACTTGCCAAAGCAGTCTGTAGTTCTCCACACAGTGAACGAACATGGGAAGTGGCTTGTGGATATTAGCAAGTGTTGTAGTAAATTCAGGTACACTTTCCTTATCTAAATCACTCAAAACACCGTGTCAATTTGAGATTGCGATGAATTGGGATGCGGAATAATTTTCAAAACTTGCGTGTGGGGCGTTTGGTCTTCCGTCTCTTTGCCCTCTATTCTCCTTTTTTGGCCAGGTCGTTGCGAGCGGGTTGGCATTTGCCGGCAATGTTAGTTGAGTAGTTTTACTACTGTTTTTAATACTTTTAAAAATATTAGACACTTGAATAAATAATTTTATCACGAAACATGACGCACTGGCGCGGTTCTACGGTACAAACTGGTCGGTAGTTACAAGATGATTTTAGTGATACTTAGTTTCGTATAAGATAAGATTAGTTTAAAAAGCTCACGTAACTGACGGCGTCAATGAGAGCACCGGACGGTGTTCAAACTTCGATAGCTGGTGAGCGAGTGGGATATAGTTTTATGATTTTTAAGATAACTTTATTATAATCTACGCTATTGAAATAATAATCTAAATTATTTACCGCTTTCCTTTTGTTACTTTAATGACTTCGACTGAGTGATAAACAAAAACAAAAATGCTGACAGTATTTGGCATACCTAAACTACTCGCATATTAAGTTTTTCTACGTAGCATATCCGTGTTTGTTTTCTACTCATAAAACACATAATTCACGTGATAATTTAAGAAAAATAGAAAACTAGCAAATTATGTAAATCTGACTCTGCACCATTAAGATTTTTGAACTTGTACCTTACTAAGTAATTCTCATATTAACTAATTTAATCCTTCATAATGATTTATCGGATTTTTGTTTTGACAATAAATTTAAAATGTATTTATTTATACAAAAAATATAGTGTTAACATTCAATTATATATCTTTATTTCTTCTTCCAATGAAATATTATTTTTGGTCAGGGAACGTCTCCACTTCATCGAGGTCAGATCAGAGAAACCTTATGACAAATTCTGAGAATACCACGAGTTTTCCTAGGGTTTACTTCTTCCTTCCATCTGACATTTCCTAGTTTTCTCAGTGCGATGGCAAGTCCATCCAAGCAAGAGAATCTCAAATTAAAAATCGATAAAATATAATTTGGCAACAGAAAAGTAATAAAAACTTTCCAAAGTAAACATCTAGAACAACCTCGTAAGTAGTCTAAATTTTTATTCACATTCACGACCTTTAGACTGTGGTTTTCTATCATCATTAGGTGAATGTAGTAACATATGAAAAAAGAAATGAATATTATCGTGGTAACAAAATAAAAACAAATTAACTACACATACATAATATATTATGTATTATAGTCAACTTGTTTTTATTTTGCTACGATTTAGTCAAGATAAAATTTATTTATTTATTTATTTATGTTCTACCATTATAATATGGTAGTAGACGAGAATAACATCAATAATATTTATCATTCATTCATTATGAAGCACACCACAAAATGTCAAAATGCATAAATGGTACTATGTAACTGAATTAGTAAATAAACCATTTCGTGGGTCAATTTCATTAATTTTAGGGAATTGGCATATGGGAAAATGACCAAATCCATCCTATTGTATTACTATTTTATGAATTGATAACGGAACTTGGCACTGAACTTTAATACACTTATGTAAGAGAATTATCTATAGTAAAATCTATACAGCATATCTACAGCTACTACAAATAAATGAATTTATGGTGAGAAAAGCAGTTACTAACTGTATATGATCACTTGAAGGACAGTAAACGAATTTACTATCCGGAAGAAAGCAATTTACCATTCCATCTATTCCGATCAAAGGCTCCAAGGCAGAAGCAAATTCACATTTCAACCCACTGCTAAGATAAGAATAAAAATTGTTAGTTATGTGTTATAAAATTAACAGAATACCAGAAATTTGTGTTAAATAAAACACAAAAAGTTATTTATTTCACAATTACGTATTAATATCAAACTATGGATTTATAAATCGTAACTATTTAAATAACTCTAGATTTGAGATTAATTATTACAATAAACCGCCACCCCACGCCCAGAGTCTAGTGAGCCCATGCGTAAAATCCTCCTCCATCCGAAGTAAAACCGGAGAAAAACCCGAGCCACGATGGGATGTCCGTCTACAGGTGAATCGGAGCATAATTACAAGCTCTGCCTTTGAAAATACATCATCAGTTAATTTCTTCCTCGTTCATCGTCATGTTAACTTCGAAGTTCGTTGAAATTCAGGGGTTTCCAATATACGAGTCGAACTCCATAAATGTAAGTATGACGACGTGCAAGAAGACTAGCTCATACTACAGTTGCATCAACAAAAAGTTGCTTAATATGAGTAATATATGTGCATAATAAATGTAGAGTGTGCAATACACGTATGATTCTCTAAAATATAGTATAGATTTTACTGCAGATAATTTTATTACATAAATGAATTAAAGTTCAGCACCAAGCTAATCATTTGATATGTTAGTAATAAAAATAATGGACTGTCATTTTTATACGATTCAGCGAATAGTTCAATAGAACGTATGTAAATAGTATACTTGGATGGAAGGTCATAGAAACTCTCTTACAGACCCCACCGTATCGTCCTTTCCTTTCGACGTTTCTTTCCCCTCTCATCTCTTCGAATGGTCCGAATTTCCATTCCTCTGCTGCAAATTCTCCTTTAGTCCTATCGGCAAGTTCCGTCTATTGTCTCGCCTCTTTCAGCCGTATTTCTGTCGGCGCTCAAGACTTACGTCTTTCATTATGCACCTCGATCCCACCCTGGCTTTTCTTTCTGTCTTATTTTGTCTTTTTCTGGGAAATTCTTAGCTTCTTCTTCTTCTTCTTTTTCTTCTTTCGCTTGTGCCATCGCAGTGAATCTGTGCTTTCCTTTTTATTATCCTCTTGCTCTGAGAGTGATGCGTTCTAATTTTCGTTTCTGCCGCACCTCCACTGTTTCAGCTTAGGCCTGTCATGTATTTTTATAGTGGGGATTTCCAACTCAGCGTATTTTAATTATGATTTCGGAAGGGTATATTAATTGAAAGTAAAATAAAACTACACAGTATTAAAGTCAGGAATTTTAATTACAGATGTACTATCCATTAATTATTTTGAGCTGTTCGTAAATAAAGTTGGTTGCGCG
Source organism: Laupala kohalensis (assembly GCA_002313205.1). NCBI lineage: Eukaryota > Metazoa > Arthropoda > Insecta > Orthoptera > Trigonidiidae > Laupala > Laupala kohalensis. Next base: position 16,507 of record NNCF01127161.1, on the reverse strand, counting down.
TTGAGTAATTGAACTCAGAACATTAAATATGTCGTGGTATTAACATTAGACTTTTGTTTCCATATTAATGCATTGTTTGAAATGTAAATCCTGGTATTTAAATTATTTTCCTACTATACTATTTCAATACTTAACCGCAATTTTAATTAAATAAATGTAACAATATCAAGAAAAAACTGATTTCACCTGGAACTAAACATTAAAATAATAGAAAAATAAATATTAAAATAATATTCATAAAACTTAGCAATTAGTTTTTGGTTCTTTAATTTAAAAATAATTGCTGTATTGAGTGAGTTAAAAACGTGGTTGAAAAGACAAAGCATGTGTTTTAGAAATACGTATAATTGAATGAATGAATTTCTTCATTAATCCATTTTTTAAGTACAAATATAATAGCCGTAAAGCGAGCCGTAAAACCCCAATAAAAACTTAGCTTTTTATTTCAACAAAATACTAACTGAAACTTTACATATTTCTCGGATTAATAAAGTTCACATTCCGAGGATATAATCCTGTTTGGGATGGAATGCAAATTTGCCACAGCGATCTATAGTGGACAGCAATCAATAGCGTATAGTGTCTAATCTACTTAACAGTTGTCTCTCTATAGATATATTATATATATATATATATATATATATATATATATATATATATATATATATATATATATATATATATA
>NNCF01127161.1:0-15752 GCA_002313205.1 Laupala kohalensis | reverse complement strand
ATAATAATAAATTTATTGTCAAAAAACAGTACAAACTGCGTATGACCACGTGGAGGAAAAAAACAACTAATTCACTCTCCGGAAGCAAGCAAGGGACCATCCCATCAATTCCAATCAAGGGCCCTAAGGCAGAGGTGGATTCAAAAAATTCAGAAAATATTCCTAGATAACATAAAAAGTTAGCTGCGAGTTAATAGATTGTCAATATGTTTGTAATTTAAAGCAAAATATTTACATGTGCAAATCATTATCGAACTATAGAATATTCTGAGTATAGTGTTTAAAAATCATAAGAATTGAAATAACACTAAATTCACAATTTATCGTTACAATAAACACTTTGCCCCTAGACAAAGCCTAGAGAACCTGTATAAGAAATCCGCCTCTATCCGAAGGAAAACCGGAGCAAAACCCGGGGCCAGGAGTTCGGAATGTTCCCGTCCACAATGCGATTACGTCATCAACGTATCGGTACCAGTACATCAGGTTTTTCAAGAGTGGGTGTTGCGAATTAATATTTTTTGTGTCCCTTTAATGTTATTGTGTTTATTTTCTGTTTATTTCTGTGTAATTTATCTCTATTTTTATATATTAATTTTCATTTTAGAATACTGAAGATGACCGCTATGCGGTCGAAAGTCGACTCTATGAATGAACAAATAGTTGGCGAGACAATTCAACTTAATTTAATATAAAATATTAAAATAAGTTCAGGGTTTCTATTTCTAATCGTAGATTTAATATACTAGATACAAGTTTTTAATATGCCTAACCTATCTCCGAATAATAAACTTGCATCGATATTTGTTAGCCTGAATTATTTTGAACAAACTTGAACTTCAAGTCATTCAAACAAATTTATTTTCCTCTACGTGGTCATACGGAGCTTGTAACAATACGCTATTTTTTGACAGTAAATTGTGCATTTAATTCAATATTACAGATTTTGAGAAAACGTTTGTGTGAATTGATTATTTCGCGTGATTATGTAGGCATCGTATTAAAACGTACATTTAATTATGCATTGTTTATTAATTTTCCTGGACGTGAGAGGAGAGAACAGCTGCTCTCATGCGCTGTAGCAGCATCAACACCACTCGTGCAGACCTCTTCATTTGCAGTTAAGTGTGTCTTGTGCATCGTGATGGAGTAATCTGGAGTCCTGGAGCAATACCTTCGTTGTCTCAATGCTCCACTCGGTTAACCGCCGACGCACTCACACTCCGCCTCTCGCATTAGGGCCGGTGATGCGCTCGCTCCTGGCTCCTGCTGCTGTGCTGCGTCGCGTCGCGAGTCGTGTTGTTGCGCGGCTCCTCTGTGCCGCTGCCTCCGCTGCTGCGACGTAGATCTTAATCAAGAGAGAAACGCCAGAGGAGGAAATAGAATGCGGAATCATCATATACATTAATACGCGCATGTCCCCAATTTTTTCGTTCCTTTCCTGTGTAGCCGAATTAAACATTGTACGTTAGAACATAAGTTTTTTTGTTTGTTTTATATTTGTCCTTTTCCTTTCCGAAATAACCACATTTAAAAATTACACCAAGAAAAGAATCTAATTGACTCGTTTTATTAAAAAAGATGTTACTTTACTTACATCCAAACAAATGGAAGCAGTGACGCGTGTGGCAAGTAATAAACAATATTTGTAGAGAATTGTGAGTTAGGTAACGCTCCATTGTATATTATCACATGGATATAACGTATCTATGTATAACTTTGTTGATGTCCTTTTCGCGTTGTTAATGCTAAACATACAATACATTGAAACTTGCACTTCAACTAGCAAATGGTAGTATCTATTTTATCATTCAGGTCAGCACAATAGTCCTGCTTAACAAACGTAGACGTTATATTATCATGCAGAATGTTAGTTACGTTCAATTTTCCCTGCGGTTAAATTGCAGATTTATTTCTCATATTTCTGGAAAATACTACGCGTAATTTCTCTCAGTGGTTCCAATCAGCAAAAGAGGCGAGAACCGGGTGACAGCTGACACAAAAGGGACTCTGAGAATTTCTGCGTAGTAAATATAGCTGAAATGAGAAATTACGTGCGCTGAAGTGGTGGACAGAGCTGATGGTTCTCTCTTGAATTAAGGACTCTACTGTGACGTAGCGTGGGAGGTTGCTCTCATGCAAGTGCGTCACTTGATGAGGAGTTCACAAAGCGCGCAAACTCTCCTCTCTTCGCTTGTTCCATAGTAAAATCGATATCACAGGGTGTCGTATTTTCATTCAGATGAGTCTGCATCCAACATAGAAATACGTATACATATACCCTCTCCCTGACAGCTACTCCCCCGCGTATTCCACCTCCGCTTAGTTCTTGACACTGCACTTTCGATCCACTAGCTACTGCGTTTCCACATCGATTCCCATGCACGCGTCCCAGTTCCGAACCGCATCATCTCGGATTTGTTTGTCCTTAACACGAGGATGCCATCTCATGACGTTTGCCATCGTATTCCTCTGTTTCCACTTGAAACCTCCTCCCACGGTCTCCACTGAATCTGTCACTGACATCCACCGAGTGCATTGCAAAGCTGCCATGCACTTTTAATACCGCACACTTTCTCGCTCCACGATGACACCTCCATTGCACGTTACAACATGTGACAGTGATCGACGGAACCGTGCCACGAAAACTGATGTAACCCTCCACCTCTACAATCAGCTTCAAAATCTTCCGTGAGGAACATTGAAATTGACGTTTCAGGTGCGTTCCATGGCAGTGAGTGACTGATTACCTGTTTTAAAATAAAAATAATGTGTTAATGAGGAATAGTTCACGTTCTGTGGTGTGTAGAGCTAACATATTTTACATGATTTAGCATATAGTTGGTTTAGTTTAACAATATAACGAGCATTAAATAATAAATATCAGTGGACCGAACTACGCTCGGATTTATTCATTATAAAAATAATTTTAAGTAAATTTTAGTGAACGTATTTATAAACGTTTTTCATAACTTTTTGATGGGTTAATTTAATTTGTTAATTTAATGAATTTTATGATAAGAATATAATAAAAACCAATAATTGTTATATATTTATACTTTTAACTTTTAGTATTATTCTACTAGGGGACTAAACAACACTCGCATTTAGTCAATATAAGAATATTTTCAAGAAATGTTTTGATGATTGATTACTTATTTATACTTAATTTGATTATGATATTTTAATTATTCAGCCTTCTAAACACAGATGAAACAGTAATATCCCCTCAGGGATTACATCGATAGCTGATGGATGGATATTATATGACCCCATGGGCCAACTCGCAATTCTCATCATTGAAAGTCGAGTTGGCGCCTTTTGCTTGAAGCACCGGCAGAACGTCTCGAAACGGATGACTGTCACCCACCCACGACATTGAAAATTGTTTGAAGACGTCTCCGACCTCCCCCAACCCCGAAAGTTGCTTTATGTGGTGTTGACGGAAATATTGCCTTGCAAAGGACGAGCGAAGGGAAACCAGGACAATGCAGTGTTCGTTGTAAGATTGCCAAAACTCCAAGTGCGAAGTAAGAACGGTTTCACGAAAATGGATTTTGGAAAACATTTTTTCATAATTTATGCCACTGGTGATTTTTGATATTAAAAAACCGCTATGTATTATTAAGCTTCGGCACAAGTTTACCAGATAGCTGATTTAAACAAATAATTAATGCTCGTACAATAAGAGCGAGATAGTATTAATTATATTATTGTTATTATTAAAAATAAATTGGGTTTTGTAACAAAACACCCATTTCTTAATTCTTTCTAGATCAGTAGGAAACTAAACGGTTGTAGATATGTCTTCCTAAAAGCATTTTTTTAGGAATAAGATATTTCTTGCAACTAATTTTGTTACTCGAACAACTCCTAACTTGCACCCAGAAGCGTAATAGTAGACTTGCTTTGGTGATTTGTAGTCAAAGACTTAACCTTGGTGATGAGCAAAGGGGTGGAGGAGGAGTAGTATTGCACGAGGGTGGCGACAGAACACCGCGCGAGAATCAATAACTGGAGAGCAGGGAGAGTATGAGATGCCTCTTTAGGCTCTTGGGACCCCTGTCTCTCTCCCCTGTTCTTTTCACCCCTTCCACACCACTATTCTCCTTACCCACGCAGCTTCCGATTCATGTAGTGTTCGACCACATGGAGCTATGACTCCTATTTCCTCCTGATCTTTTCCTGCTGTTTTACGGGACGGGTTTTATGATAGGAGATCCGATGGCTTTTCGATTTGGCATGCTATTATGACCCGAGCTCACTCCCACCTCATGTATGTGGGGGAGTGAGGGTGAAATTACAGAACATCCTGACTTTACGTAATTCAAAACTTTTTGGTGGGGCTAGCTCACTCGTTAGATCATCTACACTATGGTTACAAAATGTATACGCATCACGTTTTGACACTGATACACGTAGCTTATAAAAACCTTTATTTTTTATGGGAATTAATTTAAAACGCGTTATATAAAATCATTTACGAATCTCATTAAAATACACAGTTAATGTTAATTTGTATTTCATATAGATGCAGTACTATTCGATCTCATCTTTCTTTAAACTGAATCTACAATTCTAATCACATTCCTGCTTTCGAGGAGCAGGGGTTAAAAATGTCAATTCCTACCTTTCGAAAAATAAATTTTAAACGCTTCAACCTGCCGTGCACCATTAAGTGTTCAGATCATACATTTGTCAATCCTGAAAATATATCTTTGATTAATGATATTTTGGTTTTTACATTTGTTTTTCGTTTTATGATTTTCAGAACAATTTCTACGTCTTAGCAAATCTTTATGTGGTAATTAAACGCCTATTTTATTGACTTCTTGCTCAATCACATTTTATGGGTGTGACATTTTGTTGACTCGCATGCCATAGAAAGAACGTGAATGTACTATCTCGTTTAAAATCACTCACGTAACGAAAAAACAACAACATGTATCACTGAAAATCTTTCCCTATTTTGTGAATACGTTGATCAAAAGTGAAATGTATGTGAATTGAATATGACAGGCTCAGTGTGTCTGAAGAGTAGGAGAACTGAGATTTTTCAATGTCATTTTACTCTCCTCCATTTTCATAGATATGGTTGTAATTAAATCAAGAGCTACTTTACTCTCAGGTAATGTTTTCTTTAAAACTTTTGAAAACTGTTATTTTTTTGCTCAAATCAGTGTTATAATTTTCGGAAGGTATATACGAATCTTACGTATTCAAGATGGTAACCAACTAATATTTTTTGTGATGGTTTAATACCTTTTTAATTTTCCTAAAAATAATGAGTACTTACTTTTAGATGTTTTAAATCTTTTTTTTTTTTTTCATTTTCACAAATTTTCAAATTCAACGACATTTTCTGTAAAAATGTTTATAATTATTTGTACTAAAAATATCTGTGGAGAATTCAGTTCATATGTTTAGAAATAGAAAAAAAATATTTTCATTTATTTATTTGAAGTCCCTTGTTAACTACGTAAGTCCTGTCATCAGCGTCCAATGAATGTACAACACTGATTAGAAAGAAAAAACAAAAACTAATTACAGTTGTCGAACAAAATTTTCGCAAGATATTTTACACAAATTAGGCGAAGAAAGTCATGCGAAACCCTCAAAATTCCAATTATCATAGTTTTTTAAAAACCTTCAAAGTTTTATTAGAACATCATGTTGGGTAATTTTCAAATAAAATACGTTTTTCCATACAAAAACCGTTTAGATATCTTCAATCCAATATCTATAGTTTATACTGTCTACAAAATTTTAAAGGAAAATATTTTATGGGTGTGACATTTTGTTGTCCCACGGAGGTACGTGTATCTGCTTTCGTATTGATATTTTATCTTCTCCACTGCCAGGCTACGAGAACTTCTGCGTAGATAGTGTGTTCGAATTTTCTGCAGTTAATCTGACCGACACCGGTATTGTTGTTTTGTGTATTTATGGACCTCCTCAATCAGATCTTGACATACTTTTTCGGAACTTCGAAATTGTATTAAAACATATCACACACAAATCTACTAAATCTATCGTTATATGTGGCGATTTCAACATCGATTTCCTGAGTACATCCGACTCTGCACATTCACCAATTAATCGATTCAAGTCAACTCCTTCAACCTTATTACTACGATAAACGACCCAACTCGCCTCTCCGGCTCATCTCAAACATTGCTAGATCAAATTATCGTCAACAATGGAATCTCGTATCTCTCTGAAGTGTTTATCGCCGGATACAGCGATCACCTTGCTCAAGTATTGACTATTAATAATAAACTAAAACCACTTAAAATCCTTTACAAATTTACAAGAGAGTTTAATGACATAAATAAATCCATATTTATAAATTATTTGCGTTAAGAAACATGGAAAGATGTTTACAATTGCCAGAACACCGACGATGCATTTATCTCAATATTCCTAAAACATTACAACTCTAGCTTTCCCATAAAACGCAAGTTAATTAACACAAAAAATACAATAGATGGATCACCCTAGGGATAACAATTTCTTCAAATGACAAACACCGTTTATATTATCTTTCAAAACTCTATAACCAACCACCCGAATTCCATAATTATTTTCGTAAATATAAGACTATTCTTCGAAAAGTAGTCTACGCAGCTGAAGTTATGAAAAACGACAGGTATATACTAAAATCGAACAACGGATGAAATCCTTGTGGAATATTGTTAAAAATTACACGTCAACTTCTGAAAATCGCGAAGAAAATATTTCTCTATTGAACGATGGTAAAATCGTATCAAATCCTCAGGACATCGCAAATGTAATTAATTCTTACTTTTCAGAAGTAGGTAAAATAACGAACTCAATATATCCTCCCACGTACCCAATTCTATGTTCACTTCCGAAGCTAACGCCATTGAAGTCATGATAATCATTAGCTCATTAAAAAACAAATTTTCAACAGACATAGATGATATACCTGAGTTTATTGTTAAATTTTCGTCCCACGCTATATTAAATGTACTCATAAATATTTTTAATAGTTCTTTATCGGAAGGAGTGTTTCCTAACATATTTAAGACAGCTAAAGTAAAACCTTTACACAAGAAAAGAAAGAAACTTAATATTGGACATTACCACCAATATCTCTACTACCCACTTTCTCAAAAATCCTAGAAAAATTGTTCTATAAGCGTCTTCTACATTTTGTTATCAAAAACTAACATTCTCTCTGACGATCAACACGGTATTAGGAAATCCTTTTCCACTACAAGCGCCGTATTTTCTTTCTTAAACGATGTTACCACATCTCTTGACCGTGGAGAAAATCCTCAGGGCGTTTTCTTGCATGATTGTGTTTCCTTATGGCTCATATTAATTTAGTTTTATGTGTACTCAACTTTGGCACGGTTGTGTACATTAATTCTGTAGCCCCATCCTGGCCCGGGTTTTTCTCCGATTTTCCTTCGGGTAGAGGCGGATTTCTTATACAGGTTCTCTAGGCTTTGTGTAGGGGCGTATTTATTGTAACAATAAATCGTGAATTTAGTGTTATTTCAATTCTTATGATTTTTAAACACTATACTCAGAATATTCTATAGTTCGATAATATTTTTTCTTTAAATTACAAACATATTGACATTCTATCAGTATTATGACTCGCAGCTAACTTTTTATCTTATCTAGGAATTTTTGAATTCGCTTCTGCCTTAGGGCCCTTGATTGGAATTGATGGGGTGGTCCCTTGCTTGCTTCCGGAGAGTAAATTAGTTTATTGTCCTCCACGTGGTCATACGCAGTTTGTACTGCTTTTTTGACAATGAATTTATTATTATTATAAATTTATTATCATACACAAAAAAGGGAAATACCACTGACTGACTGACTGACCGACTGAAAGAGTAATCATGAAATTTCAGGCCTTTTGAAATTTGGCAGGTAGATTCCTTTTAGGATGCAGACGTCCGCTAAGAAATGATTTTACGAAACTCCACCTCCAAAGGGGTAAAATGGGGGTTGAAATGAAGTTCTAATTTTGTAATTATCAGTATATTGCTCAATTATGACATTCACGAAGGCTAGTCATTGTTTACGACCGAGCTACTTATAGAATAAGACAGACAACTGAAAGTCGATCAGACACTATCCCCTATTGTTTGTGGTCCACATGTGTGATTGTTGTGTCAAATTTGAATACCTCCCAAGCAGGATTATGTAAACTTCATCAATCCAAGGAATATGTCAAGTTAGGTACTGTAATTAGGTATTTTGTTGAAATAAAAACCTGTAATTATTATATTTGTACGTTCTAATATGGATTAATAAAGAATTCATTCAAATATATAATGCATTTATCCCACCATTACTCCTGGAGTGTCTTGGAGTAATTTTAACCAAACTTTAAACACAGATGACTGTCCTACAATAAGCACAGTGGGTGAAGACATTCCTGAGTGGGTGGGAAGAGGGTGAGTTGTATAAATAATGGGAAAATCCTATATCATATTTAAACCATTGTTATCAGTGCCGTTGAGATGGATAAGGACGCCCCGGATACATTGTAGGTTCACAATTAGTCCAAATTAGAGATATTAAATTCCTAGTATCCCTGGGGCACAGGTGGACCGGAGTGGCAGGTAGAAATTATCAAAAAGTCCGATTTTCGAGTTTAATACATCAGTTTTGCGGTCGCAGAAAAGAAGAGTCACTTTCTCAATGCCACTTAAGTCCACGATCACACACTATGAGGCAGTATACTCCGTTTGGTTAGGGGATGAAATGTAAATAACTGAAAATAACCGCTGAAATTAGTAGTGACATTCTCGAAGACTTAAATTTACACGTGTACACCCCTTGCACCCCAAGGGAAGGGTATGCTATGTACGAATTATCGAAAATGTTAGATATCAATAAAGAATTACAGTGTTCAGCATTACTAAGTTGAATGTAACATCCTGTAATCGTGTAAGCTATTTATACATCATGGGAAATAAGACTCTCGTAGCACCCCCTGGGTAGAAGGTGGTTATGGGTTGACATGTAAATATAATCGAAAGTTAACGAAATTAAAGTGGAGGTTTAGGGGTCGCTAGGTTTATTCATGACATTTTCGATGCTGCTAAATTCCACAAACAACTCCATAAACCCCAGCATCTCGGAGAAGGATATGATATAAAAATTATCTAAAATAATAGAAATCAGTGACGAGTTCAGATTTTTCGGTGTCACTGAGATGAGCAATGTCACCCCTTATATAGCTGTCTCAATTCAACCCCCACGGAGAATAAGACAATTCTTGCCCCCTGAGCGAAGGGTGAAAAGACATGAAAAAAATAATTGAAAAGAACTAATTGGCATCGGATCCATAATTTTCTGATTCATAGAGTTGTTTATATTTTTAATTATACTACCAATACAGTTAAGTTAGGTTCAGACCACATAGGGGCACAGTTCCCTGAAAACTGAAGTGGAAGGACGAGACATAAAGATAATTTAAAACGACATATATTAAAAGACGAATTTATGGTTTACGGTTTTTCTAAGATGTATAATCGTACACCTGATGACGTAACCAATCAAACCACAAGTGGTGCACGACACGTCTACAGGTAGAGGTTGGGTGGAGAGTGAAACGGAAATGACCGATATTAGTATCAGTCATTTATAGTGTTCGGTTTCGCTGATATGAAATATTAAACTACCGGTTCCCTTAGGTGTAAGTTCAAGCAATAGTTTTTAATTCGGTTTTTAAGAAGATCAGATAAGTCAAAGCCAGACAGCGCCGTGTAGCCGACTAGGATTTATATTTCATATTTATTGATTCTTGAATTATTTCTAGAATATCTTTTGGTGGACGTTAAAAGAACTAATTATATAAGTGAAAACAAGGGATTGAAAATACACACCAATACTAGCAAACCTCTAACGTTAGTCAGGAGATAAAAAATCATTTTTTTAAACTTGAAAAACAAAAATGTATTGAATTTTCATGTAAGCATTTCACGTTAGCTACTCTCGTCTAAAATGGATCGAAGAGATATTTAGCATCACATTGGCCAGTCATCAATTGAATCTATTGAATTCAAAATAATGCCACCATTTTCATTTTTAGCGTTAATTAAAAATATTCATTTTTTAATCTGGAAATTATTTATTTCGCGCTCAGTGTCCTATTAATAGAAATATTTTTCAAACTAGACTGCGTATGATGGCCTCATTAGTCTCATAACACTTATTAGGTTATAGAAAATCAATTCAGTTCATTATTCGCAAATGCTTCAAGGAATATTACAACTTGAAATTATTATTTTTATTCCAGAAACACTCTAAAAAATGTTTTAAAGTAATAATCAAAACATTAAAAATATATTCATTTTGAAAAGTTATTTGGTAATTGCAAGTTTATGATTATAAATCTAAATATATTTTTTCTGTGCTACGTTCATGAGCAATTTTTCTTTTTCTGGGAAATCATTGCCTGCTAATGACACATCATATGCATCAAACATTTCAGTAAAGTGATTTGAGTAAATCATTTTATAGGGAGTTAGAAAATTCTTTATTTCTTTAATATAAAACCTTTCCCTAAAACAACTTGTTTACATATGTACGAAAATTCACTTTTTTCTTCATTCAAATTGTCCTTTTCTCTACCCGCACAAAAAATCGACTAATATTTTCAAGTGTTTGAAATCACATGAAATGAAGCCGAACAGGTGAAATGTATGTGTCCGAGTTTGGAAAAGAGAAAAAGCAGAGTTGCCAAACAATCTTAATAGCTGATCATTAAGAAATTAGTACAAATAAGGTATAATTTTATATAACTTTCTTTGCAAATAATTATTTGGTACAAATAAAATCGATGCAACGTGTTATTATTATTATTATTATTCATAAAACTCTTGTGCAAAGTTATATAAATCAACAAAAAATATAATTAGACTCTTCAATGATTTGATTAATATTACATGGCGGAACGACTTTAAGACGCCGTCTGTTTTCTTTTCTTTACATTCATATATGAACTCTAGCCTTAGCAACCATACCAGCTTTTTCGTACCCTTATATTAACTTGTGTGGGGGGATTTAAACTAGGACGGTTGTACTTTTCAGTATAAATAAATACATAAATAAGTAAATTTATAACAAAAAAACAGTTACAAACTGCAAATGACCACGTGGAGTACAATAATCTAATTAACTCACCGGAAGCAAACAAGAGGACATAAAAAAAATCGATTTTGGGGAAAAAATTTCATAAAGCGAAACTCTGAAGTTGTGTTCACCATTTTTCAAGTTTGTTCAATTAAGTCGATTTAAGTTTTTTAAAAAGTTCATACTAGTTTTAGAGATATATGATAATACAATACGTAACCTATAAAAACCTTTGAGCGGTATTTTGTCCGCAGTGTTTAAATTATTAGAAAACAATTCCTCACATTTCGACCCTCTGAAGCTGTGTTCTAAATTGTTCACGTCTGTTTAATGGAATCTGCACACGTTTTTTGATCACCCATACGCGCGCTTTGATATTGTCAAATTCCGATGTAACCCTAGACACCGACTATCGTCCTTTCAACAATATCGGGTGCTAAAATCAAATCTGCGATAAATAGAACAAATCTGTTCAAAAAGTGTTCAAGTTCATGTTCAAATGTAATTGTGACTTTTAATTCGTTCTTGGTGTACGAAAATCATGCGAAAACGACTCCAAGATCTCCCCTGTAGCTTCAAAAGTATTATTATATATTTTGGGAAACCACCCCTAATGGGGTGATCAAATCAGCAATTTCCAGTTTCGAGTGAGTCAAATTGCTTTTGTCCAAAAAATAAATGTACTAAAGGAAAAACGTGTATCACAATATGCCACATTTATCAGATGCCGAACGCACTACGACTGCGTATGTGGTGACTAGACTCATGACACACGCACAATTCATAAAAATTGTATTAATATACTCACAAAACAATGAACTATAACTTTTACATAACGATTCTTTCCGTGTAGTTTCACATGTGAAACATATTTCAAAAAGACAAAATTGTCCATGTGGAATTATTTTTTCCACCGATTTTTCTATAATTGATGGAATATGATTAGTTTAATCGCAAATGTGAAGATAAGGAATATCGTAGTCTATGTAAGAATAAATAAAACAAAAAACATTTTGTGAGGCTTTACGGCACGCCGACATCGAAGTCATTAGAGACCTATAATTTTATAAATGTAGGGAAAATGCAGTTACGCACTACCGAGAGCCAACATGACTCTCCCTGCGTGTAGGACTCGCCGAATGCCTCAGCCATACCCACTAAAAACCCTCCTGAGTTACAATATAACAAAACGTTTTAAAAAAACGAGGGAAAAGAGACAAGAAAATTCCTAAAACAATATAAAAAAGAAAACAAGGAAAAAAATAAATTTAGAGAGAGAGAAAGATGTAGCATTAAATCAAAGGAAAAAAGAGGAAAAAATAAATCCAAACCTTCCCGAGAACTTGTGGGAGGAGCCCCGTTCCGTTTATGGATTTGAGTAAAAACATACGAAGAGAGATCAGATACTATTCCTGAGACCAATTTCCTAAAGGAACCTAAAAAGACGCATTAAAATCGGTCCATGTTGCCCCAGCATAACGTTCAAACTGTTCGGTAGATCGTGTCGCCGTCGGCTGGTACTATACTTGAGACACTCCAGAAGAAAGTGTTCCACGGTATGCATTGTGTTACAAGTTGCACAGACGGGGGGAGGTTCACCGCGTAAGAGATGACCATGAGTAACATAGCAATGGCCAATACGAAGGCGTGTAAGGACTACTACTTCACGTCTGTTCGCACGGGATGATGACGCCCAGGTCTTAATGGAGTCTTTTACTTTCCTCAGCTTTAAAGCGCGACTTTGCCATTCGGCGTGCCGAGTTTCAAGAAGAGACGATGTTAAGGCAACCTTTGAATCTGACGTAGGGACAGATGAAAGGTCAAAGACAGCCCTCTGCGTTCCCCACTTCGCTGCCTCATCGGCTTCATTACCCATAATACCCACGTACCAAGAAATCCAGCAAAGAACTATTTCAAAATTTTTAGATACTAGATGGCTTATAAAACATTGTATTGTCAGCGTAAGAGTGTCAGAAGTGTACAAAGAAGACACTGACCACAGAGCACTAATAGAGTCACTGCAGACCACCACACGCCTTATTGAAGATCTCTGAGTGAACTTCAGAGCCTCAAGAATTGCAAATTTTTCAGAAGTGTACACGCTGCAAAAGGAATGGAGACGAAAAGAACGGGTGGCGCTATGGCAGTGGAAAGTAGCACCAAAAGAATTATTCATTGCTGAGCCATCAGTGTATATGATCATATGATCCAAATAAAGGCTTCTTGATTCTCCAAAGTGCAGTTGGTACACAACAGCTGGAGTATCTTGCTTTGAAAGTTTAGACAGCCGAAAGTCGATGATTGGTTGCACAAAGGACCAAGGTGGTGTGAGAGGATGTGGGTATTTCTCAAGAAGTAGTGTGATGACTTTTTCCAGTAGCAGTTGTTTAAAACGAACTCCCGCTGGGCGGGGTAACGAAGTTCTTGCAGCATAGGTGAATGAAAGTATTACAGAGTGGAGTGATTTCAAGTTTTACTCCGTAAGATCCAAGTAGAATATTACGTTTCTTGTTAAGAGATGGTTCGCCAGCGTCTACTAGTAAGCATTCTTTTCTACTGATGCGGAAAGCACCAGTAGCAATGCCGACTTCAACATGACGAATACTGTTGAGGGTTCTGAGTGTCGACGGTTATGCGTAGGCGTATACAATACTGCCATAATCTAATGCAGACCGAACGAGACGTCTATACGGACGAACAAGGCAAGTGTGGTCTGCACCCTATGATGATGCGCTTAAGCACCGAAATATGTAAGAATCGAGTAACGGTCACTCCCATACAGATCGTCAAGAATTGTCCAGTCTAAGAGTGGGGAAAGAGAGGAACTACAGATGGGTGAATCCAGCACCGAAAAAGATCGAGAAGCTCTACAGAAGTGGGTGGAGAGGTGCGTGTTAAGGAGCACTATATCTCGGCTATCTATCAGTTTTTCAATGTTATCGCCATTTGGGAAGTTGTGTGATGAACCCCACATTGAGTTATGGGCATTGAAATTACCGACAATAAGAAATGGGGAAGGCAACTGGTACATCAGACCGCTAAGACCTTTTTTCGCGAATGACTGCCCAGGGGTGATAAATATTACGTACCGTAAATGTAAGGGGTGGCCTCATACATACTTTCTGAAAGACGTTTGATATAGATACTACTTTGGCATAGACTGAAGTGTCTACGAGCACAGCGACTCCACCTTTTGCTCGTAGACGGTCATCTAAGTCCGCCCTATAACAGGTATAGCCACGAGAATGAAAAGAGTGCTTTGGTAGATGTGTTTTCTCAAGGCATGCTATTACAGGAGAACGACGAGATAAGTCATCTGAACAAACATGAATGCCATTCAGATTCCAGGAATGAAAAGCCATGGTCTGGAATTTATCTGCTCTTTCTGCGATGTTTTGATTTCTTCTTGTTGACGACTATAAAGTCAGTTCTAGCTGTGGTCCCCTCCCCAGGAGATTCGCCGTGATCATTGCTAGAGTGGTCACTTTCGGACATTACAAGTCCACTATTTTTGCTCCTTGAGCGTCGTCGACTATGGGAAGGTGAGCGAATGACATTTGAAACTGACTTTAAAAAGTCAGGTTTATGGGACTTCATGGTATTAGAAGTTCTCTGTCGAGAAGGACCCCGAGATGGACGTCGGGGGCTCGTGAATCGGCAGACTTCGGTTGCTGGAATGTAGTGGCCGTAGATATTGAAACAAACGCGGATGTTGTGCTGTTTGAGACGGATGTTAATTTTGGTTTATTAATTTTGTATTTGGTGGGTATAACGATTTTAAACCCCTGAAGTTCTTATTTGAAGCCGGAAGGATCGTCAAAACAAGTCTAGTTTCCAGAGTCGCACTTCGCTGGTTTGTGTATTTCTTCGAAATCCACCTGACACCCAAAGGAGACTGTAGGTCGTTTCGAAGAGGTCGTCGCTGACGCTAACGTTTTATGCATGCTGGCAGGATGTTTTGTTTGATGGGGACATCTAGCCTCAGGTAAAGAGATCTTATCCGTGAATTGGATCCTTTGGATCTCTTTCTCCATTAAATACTTCGCGCCTGTGTTTGAATTGGAGGGGTGATTCTCCTTACAATTCACACACCACGGGGGCAACGAACAAGGTGATGACTAGTGTGCTTGCTGACCGCAAGTCATGCATACACCGCAGGACGACTTGCACCGATCGAAATAATGACCAAACTTATGGCACTTAAAAATCCGCAGAGGGTTCGGTACATACTGACGAACACACACGGTTATGAAACCACAAGAGATAATCTCTGAAAGTGATGTATGATCAAATGTGAGAATTAGTGTGGAAGTGGGGTCTAACTATCCTGAACCTTCCTATGAACATTAACCACGCCTTAAGCCTCAAAGATGATCTTGAGGTCTTCATCAGACTCATGTGCAAAATCGTCGTGGGTAGAAGTTATTATTTTAAGGCCTAAATTTTTATTTAATTCAAAAATGGACTCGAGTTGTTTGTCTGTACGAGCTTCCCACAGAATACCTCCATTTCGTTGGCGCACGACAGACTGCAGTTTCCCAAATGCTCCATCGATCGCCTTAGCAAGGCGACAGTCACTTACAGATTTAAAGGTTTTACCCTCTTCTAGGCACAGCAATAGAAGGAGC
>NNCF01127160.1:576790-628586 GCA_002313205.1 Laupala kohalensis | reverse complement strand
GCTTTGTGTAGGGGCGTGTTTATTGTAACAATAAATCGTGAATTTAGTGTTATATCAGTTCTTAAGATTTGTAAACTCTATACTCAGAATAATCTATAGTTCGATAATAATTTGTACACGTAAAATAAATTTTTTGTGTTAAATTACAAACATATTGACATTCTATTAGTATTACTACTCGCAGCTAACTGTTTATCTTATCGACCGTTTCTTCGTACGACCGGAGGACAAGCTTATCTGTGTAGTTTAACGTATTACAGTAGACTGTATGAGTGACCACCCTGCAGTTATCTTAGAAGTTCACTGGGCTACTTCTAAAATTTCTGGACCACAGGAAAGAATAGTTTATCAATATAATAAAAGAAATGTGCCAGATTTCCAGTCTTTTTCTACGTCGATATTACGCGAGATGGGCCGGTATGGGAAGCTCTGTGGAAGAAATTTGGTTAAACTTTAAGAATATAATATTTAAGAGCATTGAAAAATTTGTTCCCCAGAAAAAATTAAAAAACAATCCCGACCCTGAATACTATAATACTTACATTACACGTTTGAAAGCGAAAGTAAAAAAATATCAAATCTTAAAAAAGGTACTCACTATCAAAAAAATTACAATTTATCTCTAAACAGTTATTAATAGCGAAGAAAAATGCTGAAGAGTGTTTTGTACATAAAATTTTCAGTTGGTCACAATTTTATAAGTTGGTCACAAAAAATAACAGTTGGTCACAATTTTATAAGTACCTGAAAAGACGGAAAGTGAATAAAGAAAGTACACCAGCGTTTAAAAATAACTGTGTTCTACACAGAACCTCAGGATAAGGCCAATATTTTTAACACATATTATTCGTCGGTTTTTTTGGCATTTGCTCTAGCAACGGCAGTCTAAATTTGACAAAATCCCATGTAAATACTTTTGTTCTAAATACTAGGATGCTGCGACATCCAATTTCTAATATTAAGAATACAAAAACCAATCGATCACTATAAAATTCTAGGGGATTGACTTAAACTCGGTGAGGAGACCATGATTCCGTACCTAGCCAAGCTTTTTGATATTACATTAAATAATTCATCACTACCACGCGACCGGAGAAAGGCTATCGTGGTATCAATTCACAAAGGAGGTGATCACTTATTAGTTAGCAATTATCGACCAATTAGCTTAACGCCCGTAGTATGTATACAGATGGAACACATTGGTGCAGACAATTCTGCTGCAATTACCTGCACAGAGATGATGAGGTTCGAAGGAGAAAATGTTAGAAAAATTGGAGAAAATGAGGAAGGTTGATGAGGTGTGGTTGAACACTGATTGCCAACAAACAATTTAATGACATGCATTAAGATAGTTGAAAAAATAATGATGATACAAAGCTAAAATTTCAGTGATACACTGTGATGAGATGATCCGTTCCTTAAAATTCAGCTTGGATGGCGTGGGGTTGATGTCGAATTAAATGGCTTTGAGTTGATGCCCAGTCGAGGGTGAATTGAAGACCGCTCATCACGTGGCGATTCAACAGCGTGTCGCTGCTCTCACGAGATGATCTTCAAGTTGAGAATAATTCCTCCAGCTGTCTCCTGGTACAAGACTGAAAGGAAAGTGGTCGGCTTGCTTGACGAATAATGAGAGTACTAAATCAGAAGTGATGTTGACTCTTCAGACGAGGTTTTAAGAATGAACCCTCATATGTCGCTGCCCGCCCTTTTTTTGCAGACACGCGCTGCTTCTGGTTTGGTCGTGCGATCGATAGCATGACGTCACAGGTTAACCAAGTATCGATTCTGAATCCGGATCGAAGGTCTGAATATTACGTAATGTTACGGATATTCTTGTACCTTATTCCGGCGAGGAAGTGCAGCCTCGTGGTTTCCAGTATAATTAAGAAATGAGTTTGTAATTAATAAAACCAGGCATACTATGTCCAATCATTTCATCTATTTTTTTACTCAAAAGTGTAAATTTTGAATGGACCTTTGAGGTTCGAAGAAATTTTTCACAAATGCTCAACAATACAATATGTCACTCATTGTACAAAAAGAGTATAGAATCCATAGATGATTCACTTGTCTAATGACATAACATTTAAAAAATGTCTGAAAAACATCATTGCAGATTATTTGAAGAATACTTGAAAAAAAAATTTTTTTTCTACATCCCGCACAACATGGTTTTAGATCCGGGTAGTCATGTGAAAGCCAACTTATTTCCGTTTGCCAGGACTTAGCTGAATCACTTGACGAGGGAGGGAGAACTGATGCAATAGTTATTGATCTATCAAAAGCGTTTGATTTAGTGCCACATGATCGACTTCTTGCAAAAATAGAGAAGTAAGAAATTAATTCGCGTGTTGTCAAATGCATTAGTGAATTTCTCCGGGATCGCTCACAACAAATTAGAATAGATGGGTGCTTCTCTAAAGAAACCGCGGTGACGTCGGGAGTACCGCAGGGAAGCATTTTGGGTCCACTTCTTTTTCTTGCATATTGAGACTATACGGGTTCTTTGTTGTTTGTTATAAACAAATAAAAAATATTAATTGTTATAAACAATTTTTAAAAATAATAATAATAATTACAATTTTTATTATATTCACTCTAATCACTAAAGCCAAAGGGGAGGGAACCGAGTACTCACTCCTGTGGGAGCCACTTACAATTAAACACAGTACTCCGGTGTTTAAGCAACAAACAAACATACTTTATTTACACTAAATACACTATTTTGACATTTATAACAATGATTGTCCTACACATTTTACGCCTACTGCGACATGGTGTTTCCTTTTTTGTCTGTATGGGTACTCACCAATTTCTGTGGTAACTTGTTCAGCCTTTCAGGGATCACACTTTACAACATATTACATTTACTCTCAGGGCCTGCTGACATTTAATACACTGACAATTTACTTTTTTTGTTACTCTAGGCCTTAACACAATTTTTCTTCGTTAGTGTCCTTGATGATCACATACCAGCTGTCTGTGAATGTCGGATGTGCGGAGCGATCAGAGTTCATTGCTCATCAGCTTAATTGTTTGTGAATGGTAATCTTCACGCAACACCAAAGTTCGATCTCCTACTGCTTCTATGAATGAATGTCTCTCACGGCCGTGTCGTGACACGTTGTTCTTTTGAATTAATATCTCTTTACTTTTACGTCGATGGCAACATTTACTTTAATTTTGGTCGCTGGCTTATGTATTGCGTCTCGAATACCTGCTCGCCGCTGACCTCCGGACTACACGTCACTAATTATCTGGCCATCACGCTGACTTCTCTGACACACAAATTAACAACCGCAACTCAACACGACTCAACGACATTCACTGTTTCCTACACTGTTTTATGATACTGCTACTATTGTCACCTGCATCGATAATCACTTTGGGTTCTCAAGCGGACCTGTTGGTCTCACGATAGCTATACCCTCCGTCAATTTTACCACACTTCACTTTATCGAAAATCGTTATTTGCTCGATCACAATCACGACACTCGGATAACAAGTCCAAAATCGAAATCAATTCAAAGTAAACATCTGAATTTCATCAGCATCAATTTAGAATCATCTCACAAAAATTCTCAGAGTCCTCTCACTAATCATCACCAAAAATCATGTTCGAATCGTCTCACAAAAAAAATTTCCGAGTCCTCAAAAATTCACACCAAAAATCATATTCGAATCATCTCACAAATCAACGTCAGCAGTCACTGTCTGAATCTCATCAGAACCAAAATAGAGAATTAGCTCACAAAATCAAAATAGAAAATCAGCACGGAGAATCATCTCCAAATTCAAAATAGCAAAACAGCTTATAAAATCCAACTAAAAATCAGCTCCAACTCGGAATCAAAATAGAAAATCAATTACGAATTTTACACTAAATCAACTCAGAATCCGAATAGAAAATCAGTCGAATCAAAAATAGAAAAATCAGCACAGAGAATCATCTTCCGGAGCGACTCAGAATCACAACAAAAATCCTCTGAAAATCAAACTAAAAATCAGCCTCTATGCTTCTCTGCTCTGCTTTTTATTGACAAATTTTGCTCACGTGGTATTCCCCTACTTTTGAACGCCCCCAAGTAAAGTTTTAGGTCTATTTCAGCCCCCCTACAATTTCTATTGGGTATATTCTAAAAGAGGTGTGTTTCTGTAGTCTGTGGCCAATTGCTAATTTCGGCTCCGCCTACATTGAATTTAGATTGGTTCTCGAAATGTTTCTTTCTCTTCAGAGTTCCATGGTTCTAAAAGAAGGTCGGTCGGCCATTTTGTATTTTTCTCGGGAACAATGACCTTTGTTCAATTTTTCCCTACGCAGTGGCTTCTGCGGCAAGTTCTTTTGACACCCAGTTTTATGTTTTTATGATGGTGCGGCCCCTTTTTGATGTGGTGTCTCCCCTCAGCGAGTTGCAACTTGCTTCTGCTGCACCTTAGTTTTATTGCGTCTTTTGAATTTAGACCCTTTTTGTAGTATGCCGAAACCATTGCCAAAGTTTCCCTTTTTAAAACCTCGCCTCTTTTTGGGAGCCGTGTCCCCAAGAGACTTTCGCTGCCCTTCGCAGTTCTCACGCTCACCCGAAACCGCTTGGGGATTCGACTGTCCCTTACGTCCGCTCTTGCGCGCATTCTTTTACATTGAATTTTATATTTTATTATTTCGAAAGGTCCCTACAAGTTCCAGCTTGTGCGCTGCAGACCACACCCCAGTGTCTGCAGACCACCCGAAACTTCTCCTTCTACGCGTTTCAGTTTGTTACCCTTATATTTGCTTATATTTTTGAGATCGTGGTTCATTCGTTAAACCAATTAATCCACGGTCTCAATATATTAACGACATATCAGAGCATATCAATTCCGTCGTGCGCTTTTTTGCAGATGACTGTATTATATATCGGTATATTAAAGAAAATAGACTGTTATATGTTACAGAGCGATCTAAATGAATTGTGGAAATGGGCTGAGACGAATAAAATGCAAATAAACCCTCTTAAAAGTAGATCTTTATGTTTTTCTATATCAAAAATAAATCCTGCTCTGAACTATACATTAAATTATCAGATAATTCCCGAAGTTTCAAGTTGTAAATACTTAGGTGTTATAATTTCCTGTGACTTAAATTGGACAGAACATGTAACACAACAAAGAAAGCTTGGAGAGCGCTGAACTTTGTGTGAAAAGGGAACTCAAAATCTAAAAGCTTGGCGTACACTTCATTATTCCGACCTATACTGGAGTACGGTGCCGCTTGCTGGGATCCGTATAGGGAGTGTCAGAACAATGAATTAGATCGGATACAAAGAAAGGTTGCAAAATTTGTTTGGGACAACACACGTGATATTAATTTAGAGTGGGGCACACTTTCCAATCTAAGGAAGTTCACGCGTCTTTGTGCTTTCTTTAAAGCCTACATGGGAGATCCTGTATGGAAATCAGTGAACGCTAGGCTCCACCAACCCAACTACTCTAGTCGCGTCGACCAGAAGCGTAAAATAAAATGTAGGAAACAGAAAACAGATATAGGGAAATACTCCTTTGTGAATAGAACCATTGTAGACTGGAATAACGTACCTGCAACAACACTTACGAACTTACCAAAAAGAGAAAAAAGTCTTTCCGCAACCGTCTTTTTGCTTCTTCGAAATAGGAACACATGTGAAGTGCTGTGTAGTGAAGTGAATGTGACTAAGGATATAGAAAATTCTCAGAACGAATGGAATTGCAGTGTAGTGTAATGTAGTGTAGTGATGTGAAGTGTGCGTGATTATTTACAGCAATCCTGTTTTTGCGTTATTTATATAGTTATAATTTCTTTTAATTATATTTTATCAATAATTTTTACATTAATGTTATAGGAGGAGTAATGGTATATGTGTGTATATTGAACCGTGTTTGTACGTATGAGTGTGCGTCTGTATCTGTTTGTAAGTGAAAATGTGTTTCTGTACGTATGTAAATATACACACATATGGACCTAATTTAATATTTTTATTTCTTAGGTTATTATTGTGTACTAATTTTCCATGTATTTTATTCCGTGTGTGTGTATTTTATAGATATTTGGGCAAAGATTTTTTAAATTTCACATTATCGTATTATGTATTTTACGATTTGATTAATTTAGTAATTAAACAATAGGAATCAGCCTTGTTCAGGCATTTCAGATACGGAGAACGAGCGATGGAGCAGGGGAGGAGGGCCTCCTCACTCCACAAAATTTAAAAGCCACCGTTGAAGAGTGCGGGAGTGAAAAATAACGCGCAGTTCACCGACAAAAGAGACACCCACATCTGGTAAGGGTGCAGTAACTCACGCCACAACAAGCTAGGACCTGTCGGAAAAAGGTTTTATTAGCGTATAGAAATCGCAGGCAAGCGGGGGTGTGGGTTGAAGCCCCTAACGGTCGTACGAGTATGGGGGTTAAAAGGACGCGCCGGCACGGAACGAGTAAGATGCGTCTTGTTTAAAAAACCGTTTCAAAACAGTGGTTGAAGATCGTTCGAATATACACCCAAGGATTGGCGGATCGTGTAACGAAATAT
The DNA here is from genome assembly GCA_002313205.1 of Laupala kohalensis. Lineage (NCBI taxonomy): Eukaryota > Metazoa > Arthropoda > Insecta > Orthoptera > Trigonidiidae > Laupala > Laupala kohalensis. The sequence goes on along the minus strand of NNCF01127160.1, from coordinate 622,041 downwards.
ACTTAAAATCTCCAATCGGAACTGAGGCACTGGAGGGGGAATAGTTATGTTATTGGAAACCGCGATAACGTGAAATTCAAAACTTGAGGACTTTGGAAGTGGAAGAAGAAATGTAGGGAGGGAGAAAACCCACTTGAGGAATGGAAAATCATCCTTAGACACAAACTTCTAGATTTTTTTCGCGCAACAGAACTCTTCTAGATTTTTTTGCGAGGAGACTTGAGAGATTTTTTCGCGCAGCTCACCTCTTCGATATGTTTCGAGGCACTTGAGATTTTTTCTCAAACGTTTACTTATAGATTTTTCGTGAGCATAACCACTTCTCAGTTTTATTTTCAAAGTTATCTGATTAGCTTATAATATCAGATGAGATTTCTGAGTTTGCTATTTTTCGGAACTAAGTCTTTAGATTTTGGCTAGCATTTCGGTGGCAGATTCTAAATCCGAGACGTGATGTAATTCGTAAGGAGAACGAGTTCACTCGTGAGGTCCTCCGAGAAGCCGAGGCCAGCAATTGACGCCAGACTGATGGTTGGGGTCCGCGCTACTCCTGAGGGCGCCCAGCGCGTAGCTTGAGGGAGGAAATCACCGCCGGTCGAGCCTTTCGCTAGTGACGTCACCCGCCAGGAGCCGCTCTGAGATCGGAGCCCGGTCAACGCACCCTCCACTCGCCACTGCAGTGCTTGATTGGTCATCTGGAGGAGGTATTTTTACGATTGATGGCATCCAACACATATCATCATGCGCTATTGTGAGAAGACGAGTGCGGATCTTATTGTTAAGAGGGGCCCAGAACTTTGGACTTGATGACTCGTGAAGAGGCCAATTATCAAGAAAGAACTCCGCATAATTATGTCATTTAAATTCATCATAAATGTAATAGCATTTTAAAGAAGCGAGAGTTATTGTAAATTTAGTGTTTATTTTATTTGTTGAAAGAGAAATTATCTTAATGTTTGTTTAAGGAGTTAAATTTGTTTAAAATTTATATTTGTTGTAGAGAAGCCGAATTCGGCGGTAACATCAGTGTGTTTCATGTTTTCGTTGGCAAGAAGTTATGTGTGTTTTCTTTTGGGGGATAANAAGAGACAGCATGAGGGCTTTTTATTGTATGTGATTTCTGTTTATTAAAGTTAATGAGTTAATTTATCTTGAAGCGTTTTCCTGTATGTGGAACACCAATATGATTCTTTCCCTGAGATAAACAATACGAACCCAATTACGCGTGGACACCTGAGAAAGAGCTAACCGAGGTGCAATGATTTTCAAATGAATTCATATTATTATAAACAAAATTTTCGTTATGCCACAGTATATTCTTATTATGTCTATTATGTATTCCATCTGTCACTTTAAGATTAATAAATTATTATTATTATAAATAATTTCAATTCATTTTCGATACTGATGAACAAATCGTAAAAAATCATGCCGAGCAGAGATCTAGACCGCTGATTATGCGGACACGAGCGTGGAATACGTGTCGGGGGGTTACCTCTCGTGTATCAAAAGACCGAGAGACTCACACTCGTCGCCTCGCGTAAACGAAGAAGTGACAAAAGATACCTGCCCCTATCTTGCACTGGTAAGATTACACAACAGACACAACAGATCTAAAAAAAAAAGCGTTGCAGCCAAGCGTTACTGCGTGCGATTTAAGGTAAGAAGAGAGGGGAAAGAAAAACTGTGTTCTCTCGAATTGTACGTTGATGTAAATTTTAATGTAAGTTTCGTTTACGAATATTTCCAGTTACGCACACCTATACTCGTTACAAATTATACTACATTTTCCTTGAGGATTTTCATGGCCTACGTTTCTCAAAATCTAGTGACAAATTTGCTAAATGCCTCGCTCTATTGCTTTATATATCTTACAAGTGAAGAAGGGGACATGTATCTGAGGTGCTTCTCCAGTAAAAAAAAACGATGAAACATAAGAAACCTCGAAATCTCATTTTAGCGCATATGAATCTGAAAATATGTGTATGGAATCTGAGTACGGTTCTTTGAAATTTTAAAAATTCAAACTCTATTTTTCTACTTTCCTAATTTTTAATTGCTGAAATATAAATTAAAACCTAATTTTGTGTTGTAATCTCATTTAAATTTATCCTTTATCAGTAAAATGGATATAGATGAAGATTCTTTTAACTTTTTTATATACGTGGTCTGGAAACTGTCTATACAAGAAAAGCAATCGCGAGATTCTGACGGAAATATTCGTTTTCAGTGTCTCTGATACCGAACGTTTTTCAATACGACGTGTGTAATACCGTACAGTCTGTAAAATATCGGAAGGCGGCTGTCTACCTCCCTCACTGACATCATTTCTTCGTTCCCAACTGTTCTCTGACGCATAACCTTTCGCTCACACAAACATCCTTACCCTTCGCGATCGGAATGATTCGCCTACTGGATATTTCTTAGTGCAGACAATTTTTTTTACCGCGCGTGTAGAAGAGAAAAAATTAGTTGTATTTTGGATTCTGCGTAAAATTTCTAGAAAAATTGTGCCAGACAATTGCCATTTTCAAGCAATCATTTTATTTTATACACAGAAGATGAAACTGCTGTTGTCAACATCAATTGTTGATGTCAATGCATGAAAACGGTTTTCTTCGTTAAGTTAGTTTGCGTACTATACAGAGCAGAGTTTTAAAAGTGTATGAGAAATCATGCGCACTGGTTTTGCAAAAGGGTTTCAATATAATGTTTGGGTAAATAAGACGAATAAATTTCTAAAATATTTCTAAATTTTTGGAATATGATTTGATGAGAGTCAAAGCGAAGTGGGGGGCTAATTTGTTTTTTTTGGGGGGGGGACTGCGTCGTAGGGTTTAGGATGGGGTGAGCATCTCTGTCTTATTACTTCATATTTCAAAGCAGAGCTGAAAAATATTTAACTTTCTGCCCGTTGCAGGCTAGTTCTACGAAAACTTAAGGTTGTCAAGTTCTAAATAAAACAAATTAGTGTAATGCCAGACAATGTAAAATCAATATTTATCCTCTCTCGATCGATAGTATGGTTACTACTATTCGTATGAGCGACTATGGACTACGTTCATTTCAACTGGATTTCCCTTTCTTCTTCTCTTTTCCACCACTCCTTCATTCTCTCTCTATTCTTATCTTTTTTTCCCTCCGTATATATTGCACCCGTCTTTTTCTTACTTTTCCTGGAAACCTTTATTCATTTGCGATTTTTTTCGTACGGTTGATCGTATATCCTCTGTTCTAATATGAAGTTCCTCTCGTCTTTCTCGGTGACCTTAAACCTGATATTATCCATTTTCAACTTTCCAAAATAATTAAACAATTTTTTGTCAGTCTTTTGTCATCCATTCTTTTGAGGTGTCCATAGAAGGCAGTTCTCCTTTTCCTAATTGTGTCTGTAATTTTTTCAATGCGTGAATACATTTATTTCTTTTTACGTTTCCTGTACGCTTCTCGATCTTTTATTGGACCCGAGATTTTTCCGAGTAATTTCCTTTCAGTTATTTCTAATTGCTCCATTAATGTCTTGTTGTTCATAAAAGGCACTCCGCAGCATATAGTGCTTTCGGGCGTATGACTGTTGAGTTATGTCTAAGTATGGATCGATATTATGGAATAATAAAAGCTTTGCGTATTATACTTAAATAGTTTAAGATAAGGTTTTCAACTACTTTCAATAAAATCGAAAGTAAATCGATTAGCCTACAATTTGAGGGGTATGATGGGCATTTCTAAGGTTTTAATATTGGAACAATGGCAGAGTGTCTCATTATACTTGGTAAACATCCTATTCGTAACTTTGAGATCAGTATGTTTGTTAGACAACCTATTGTTACCCGTGATAAGTTCTTGAGAATAATTACATTGAATCTATTATGATCAGATTGTATTTATTTTATTTGTCGGAATAGTATTGTAAACATCTGGTCGCCTTCCTCACTAAATTACGTACGATTGGAATGATTTTGGATTAAGACCTGAATCAAATAGAACCGTCAGGACGGAAATATTTTGCGGAATTTCCCATATTTCCGGAAATAGTACGTGCAGTGTCTCATAGTGGTTTGAATCAGCTGGAGTTAGTCATATGATTGTGTCGTGTTTCCCTCCCTTTCTACCTACTCCACCAATAAGAGGCGAGCACCGAGTGACAGATGTCGCCAAAGGGACAATGAGAATTTGTGCGTCATAAACATAGGTCTTTTGAGAAATTACGTGCTCTAAAGTTGTGGACATGGCTGACGGTTTTCTCTTGATTAAGGTTTCTAATTTTGGAGAACTTGCACTATAAATGCTGTAGGAGATTAATATCATTTTTAATACGGTATTATCAGTGGTGTACTGAAGCGGAAGGTCATGAGATCGTCGCTCACGCACTAATGCTTTGGTTGTGGCGCGGCGTTCTTTTCGAACGTCAACCCCATCAATGTATTCAATATCCTATTATGATTGTATCCTTACTAATATAGAAATGCGTAACGCGGAAGTGTATCTGTAAGCCCCACTCGTGGCTCAGGTGGTAGTGTTGTTGCTCATTTCCAAGTCAACCCAGGTTCGATTCCCGACGGGACCAGAGTTTGTAGCTTTTCACATTAATGTCCCAGTTCATATAGCTGTGACTACTGAAAAGCAAACCTTCCTTCATCTATCCAGCTCATCCTAGTATCAATGACTCTAACTATTACTAACTACTTCTACTAACGTGGACCAAGTTGTTGATAAACCCAGCTAACCGACCCACCTACTAATAATGACCTATCACCCAACTCCTAACTCCTATCGCTCCATGTAGATAAACTTCAATAGCACGCTACATTTCCCATCATCAAATACAATACTAAAAGTGTGTCTGTCTTTTTGCTAATTGATCACGACTAAGCCACTGAAACGATCGCGATGAAATTTGGCAAGGAGATAGTTTACATGTTCAGGAGGAACATAGGCTAACTTTTATTTTTTAAATGTGTAACAAAGAAGTGTTTTTTTTACAATAAATGTCGATAAAATTGAAAAGTAGGAGAGTTATGTTTGCTTTTGCTGCCTAAATTGTCAGGTGACTACTATGAATGGCAATATTGTTTGTCTCATAGACTTCTACAAAAATGTCCGAGACAGCATATGTCTAAATACAAAAAATAACCTAAATAAACAATAAAGCGTTTTTAAAAATAGAAGTGTTAAATTACTTCAATTTAAGAAGGAAAGATCAGTCATCATTACATTTAAAGTATTATTTGTTTAGTGCATTTAACAAAGATAAGAAATGTCTTTAAATCGCAAAATTTTGACAAATAGTTTAGATTTTACAGGAATTGTAATGAAATGGTGCAGCCGCGTCATTCGCGGTCGGAAGCGAAAATTCGACTGACGCTGCTCACGGGAGACGGTATAGTCAATTTTGTATAATTATGAATTTGAGAAATTAGGGTGCTGTGCAGGTTTTGAAAACCATTAAGTGAAAATATTTTGATCTTACAATAAGATTTAATTTTTTCCTTAGATGATTAGTATGAGAAAAACCCGGGCAACGACGGGTAATCATATAGTGATTGTATAAATTTGAAAAGAGCCAAAAATAAACAATATTGTGAACAATCTTTTTTATCCGATGACTTAGTGTAGCTATAATTATTGTTCTCATATATTGAAACAGCTTAACACTCGCTATTTTGCATTTAAACTAATAAGACACCAGGACCGCCGCTACTAGAGGGGAGAGTTATTTATTCTATACTAACTGATAAAAAAGAGAGCTCACACACGGTCAGCACATAATCCTTGGGTATTCTATATTTCATCCACAATCTCCTGGTTTTGTTTTTATCCCTGAAATGTTAATATATTCAGGAATTGACTATCTAACATACGGACCCTTCTTTCGTCATAGCTGAATGTGTAAGGGTAGCGTGGGGTAAAATTCCTCACGGAACAATGTTTCGCAACGACGTCGTGAGATTGTAATGATGGTGAGCTCCTTTGTCATAATAATTTAATGGGGAAAAGTGGTCAATGGGAAGAAGTGGCCAAGTCATCAAATGCAAATTTTACAAGGGAGAGGTTTTCAAGTTGAACCCTCACGTGTAAATCATGCATTGAAACTAAAAGAATGCCACGGTTGCTAAATATATTTATCTGTCATGAAGACCGACTGCGTATCAGGAAAATTCCCTAAATCTATTTATTTCTAATTTGACGAGACTTACCAGATTTTGTGCCACCGACTTATCCCGTTATTTCTCCAGTCAATGAAAACAACGTTCCATTTATTTCAACATACATTTCATATGAAACATATTTGGGTAAAACAATTGCAATGAGAAAAAACAAAACAAAATTCCTTTCTTTTCTTTCTACACATATCATTCGTTAATTAATACTGTGCTACAGATGTATAAAACATAACATTTTAACTTTTTAATTGCTTTTGACAATTTTTTAAAACTAACAATACTAAGAAATTTCTTTTCTATTTGGACATAAATTTAAAACATGCGTATGTGTTAAAATGTTTACATAAATATTCAAAGTCAAAGGTCAAACTGTCCCACAACAGACCCCGAAGGTGTCCAAGGGATTCGCGAAGGGTAGAGCTCCGAATTTTCTTCATTAGAATGTAAACGTAAATGCTGTAGTAGAAATGTGAAAAAAAATCATTCTTCAATATACCATTTTTTTAATAAGTACTTCAATTTGAGTTTTAAAACATGAAGTAATAAACATTTAAATTAACCAGTACTATCACATGATTGACATTTGTTTTAAATTCATTTCACGACAAAGATTTTTTCATGGACTTCTTAAGTACTATCGAGGAAATAAAATGAACAAGGTTTTCACAATTAATCACACACATTGGATATATAATTCAAAATTCACAAGAAAATGTAATGAATTAGATTTTTATCCTAGGTTGACAATATGTGAAATATTCATTTTGAAAAATAATATATCTAGAAAGATTATTTTATCGAAAGTTCTGCATCCGGGTCATTCTGAATTAAATCGGGATTGTGTGGAACAGTACCATTGTTTTTAATTGCAAGTAAAAATTGTGAAATATGGGATCTATTAAAGGAGGTAAGTCCAGCAGGTCTTTTTTCACTTCACTTATGGTCACAGGACCAGCATTTTTTTTAATTAATGTGGAAAGTGAAATTTGTCTACTTCGTCGTGGAAAATCCATGCTATCAAAATTCTGATCAGCGTCGAGGTTTGTTTTGAAAAATATTTTACCCTCTCTTTGTGGTATTGAAGCCACTGGACTGACTTCCATAGAAACTTTTGCCCTTTTCCGTCTACTTTCCAAATATTAAGGAGGGCATGTTTTCATTGGACAGCTGGAGTCATAAAAATAATTCACTTCCATACTAGCCACCTTTGGTCTTTGCTGATCCGACAAGTTGTTTCCAATTATTTAGATTTATTTACATTGTAGTAAGCTTCTTTGAGTTTTCGATTACTGCACAGTGACGTACCTGGGCGGGGGCGTGGGTGGCGGCCGCCCCGGACCTCGTCCTCTAAGAAGCCTCCAAATTGGTCACAAAAAGCAAATAATATACGTAAAATTGACCTTAAATGGACCAATTTTTTTTTATTATAATAGTAATATTACTAATAATAGAGCTTCTTAATAAATATAAATTTATTTAAATTTCAAATTGTTTCACGTATTCCTTAAATAGCTTGCGAAAAAGTTGATGTGTGGTTGGAACAGGTGGTCTCCAGACTCCCAACTCGTGTAACATGAGTTGTAGGTACACACCACTGTTACAGCGTGGTCGTTGTCACGTTCCACGTAAGTGTGACCACTGACCAATAACTCATTGCTGGTCGTCGTAATCCCAGAAACATTTTGCAAATCATAGAGAAACATGAGGGCAACGAGATAGTTCTTGTTTTGACCTCCACATTCGTCTGAATAATACGTTACTTCTTCTACATCGCCGGTTTACTTCTTTAAATGCGACAACAAGCAAGTAGCGATTTCATTGACTAGCAACAATTGATTCATCCACCACAAGGCACGTTGCATTGCCGCTCTGTAAATCATGAACAGTAAGATTAAAAGACCATAATTGGCGCCTATTAAACGGCACCGATGTTCGTAAGTGGGAGTTAGGAAGACGTTTCTATAGATCAAAACAAAATCCTTTTTTCTTACAATTTTGTTGAGATATTTTTTTCTTCTCTCTTATATGAATAGGCTTTTTTGGCGTCAAGACGGTTAGAGTCCCTTCCTGCGATTAACGTTTCATTACCTCCCCTAACTGCAGCTGTTATTGTACATATCACACTTGTAACAAGTATCTGTTTTGGGCGATTTGAAACTCATACAAAAAAATATATACTCTCGATAAGTGCATTTCTTTGTACATACTAAACATTTTAGAAATTGACAAATCAGGCGGTGAACACAATTTGGACGACTGAAATTCCTATTGTCCTCACAGATATGTATCAATGGATAAGAAGGGTTACATTACTCAGAACTATCATGTAACGATAGTTTCGATAATTGATTAAATCGACTTATCCAGTTATTCTCGAATTTGACTTGAAGAGCAATAATAGCTAATTCACTTTACCAGTCTAATTTTACGATACACCCCTGTGTATGATTGAATACATTTCAGTAGGGCTATCTCAAATTGATCATAATTTTTATTTTCGTCTTGTTATACACATAATTTTCTTGACCGTAAAATGGACGTGAGGAATTAGCCAGCTCATCCCAGCCCTTGCCGCATCATTTAACTTAACCATTTTTGACAGAAAGTAGACAGCTACTTCTTACCACCATGGACATGATAGTCCCGTGAAGCGATATCTCTCTTGACTGAATTAGCACTGAAAAGTGCACATATGAGAGAGAAATTGAGACAAGCCTATTTTCTGCTGTTTTGATGTAATATTTATTCTATTTTTTGAGTTCTTGAGGGACCACTCTTTCTTTCAAAATGATAAATAATCGCACATTTCTTGAATACATGGATTTGTCCTTACGCCGATGTGGTAATTTCTGCTTTTGCATGATCAGATGATTGGTATGGCTAGTTTTCTGGACGCTGTTTAGTGGTGTAAATATCCGCACAGTGATAGAGCAAACGTCCGCACCCGGACTATTGTTATCTCAAATTGAATGAGAGTTTGACAATGTGCATAGAAAATTAAATTTGCTGATTAATACCATTTGTTGTATGATATTTTGTTCTTCAAACATTAAGTATGATAATATGAAAGTTTACATTTATTGAAAAACAAAGTTTCAAGTACCAAGTAGGGCTGGAACTACATTTATTTTCTGGAGATAGGTGTAGTTTAGCCATTGGCGCCCCAAACCCCACCTCCGGAAGTTGTTGATTTATCTGTAGAGTACCATGTATAATAAGTTAAAAATTATATTCTTTCCTATATATACACGTAAGTACAACCGTAAAAAACAGACCTTGTAGCATGATCGCTTTAGTGAACCTACCTGAAGTATACATATGTCACGTTAAGCCTTCCTGCCTTTACGGGCCTGGCACGTCCGACACGTCGAAACACCGCGTTACATCCGTACGCATTCCTTCCCAGAAATATCGTGAAGCGATTTTATCCTATGTTCTTGCGATAGGCTTCTATGCTGTTGGCTCGTCAAGCATTGTTGAGAGAATTTCATTCTTTAGCGCCTCCGGCACCACTATGAGGAGTGGTAGTACTCTTTTATTCGATGACTTTTTGCACAGTAAGTCATATCGAATAAGAAACTGGCTGGATAACTTAAGGTGGGCGGCGCTCGCTGACGGAGGGTCTTCGACGAATTTTTTTAAATCTTCATTACCTGACCGTCTCGCGCTTGGAGATTCGCCCAGTGTCTCAATAATTGTTAGGACCGACAGTTCTACTGTGTCCACCGCATTCACATCTGCTCGCAGTGGACAACGACTCAGAAAATCCACGTCCGTATGCAAGCGACCAGATTTATACTTTACTTCAAAATCATATTCTTGTAGCAACAATGACCACCTCTTTAACCGGGAGTGTGGGTCTCGTAACTGCCTTAACCAACATAATGCATGGTGATCAGTAACAATGGTCACCTTCTGCCCCCATACAAATGGACGGAAATGCGTCAACGAGTATATCACACGAGTCCTAACTCAGATACTCCATATTTTGCTTCCGCCGATGTCAGTGATCTAGTTGTGTATGCGACTGGATGGAAACCCCCTTCTCTTTGTTGCAATAAAATTCCTCCTATTCCTTACCTACTCGCATCCACTCTTATTTCTGTGGGACTCCCCTGTCCGAAGTGTATTAAAACCGGACGTCAGTTTTACCTTCAACATATCGAAAACTCGGTGCTGTTCTTTCCCCCGTGGAAATTTAACGTTGTTTTTGTTAGATCGTGCAGCGACCTCGCTATCTTGGAATAATTCTCAACAAATTTCCTGTATAATTACACATTCCTAAAAACCTTTGCACTTGCTTAACTGTGCGAGGTTCTCGGGCATTTTAAACGGTAGCGACATTCGACTCTGATGGCGAAATCCCTTACCTGTTCACCGTATACCCGGGTAGAGCAATCTCCGACTTCCCAAAATGGCATTTTTAGACCTAAGTTTTTATCCCGCCTCTCTCAATCTCCGAAACACTTTCTTTAGAGTACTCATAAATTCCTCGGACGTCTTCCCATAGATTACAATGACATCAATGTGAGCCCTACGATATCTAAGTTTCCCAAACATCATATCTGCTAGCATTTGGAAAGTATAGCTCGCTGGTTTTATCCCGAACGGCAACCGTGTGAATTGAAACAGATAAAAGCTTCTGAACAGATAAAAACAGTTTTCGGCCTATCTTTTTCCCTCACAGGTACTTGATAATAACTGGATGCCATATCTAATGTGACAAAAAATTTACTTCCACGAGATAGCTTAATATATTATCAATTACGGGCATTGGATATGTTTGTGAAACTGTTACATCATTCAACTTTCTATAATCAATACATTATGGTTTTTTGTCCGGGTTTTCATTCCTCTTAGCTACTAATACTATTAGGGACGCCCACAGAGAGAAAGAGTGTTCTATTATCCTCACTTCCAACATTTCTTGTACTTGTCGTATAATTTCTCACTCTGCGTGTGACGTACACCATGTGTTTTGTCGAAGAGGTAATGCGTCTCCGGTGTGTATTTGCAGTTCATCCACGACGTGCATCCTAATTCATCTAACGACGTCGCAAAATAATCTCGATTATTGGCCAGTAACGTTCGTATCATTCTTTTGGCCTTCAGATAATTCGTCTCCTATCACATATTCCATTGGTTCACCTTCTGTACTATTTACATAATTGATTTCTCTATCTACCACTTTGTACACCCATTCTGGCACCTCTCTCCCCTCAGGACGTTTGTGTTCCATATCACTATTGTTTCCACAGGAGGTACAAGGTCCGGAGCTAACTTCGACCTCGCACACGTCCGACTCGAACACGGGACCTGTGTACGATTGACTTGCCACCGTCGGGAGTCTCCGACACAAACCCCCCACACTGTGTCACCACTGGAAACACTGATAATGCGCTCTCCGTCTCTGCCGTGTGAGCTTGCATGTTAATTACCACTTATTGTCTATTGACATTCAAAGATATTGCATTGTGTTCAAAATTCATTCGCGCCCGCGCTTGTCTTAAAGACGGGGCCCCGAGCAATGGGGAAGCTCATATTCTATCCACCACCCAAAAATGAACCAGAAACATTACTGTTTGAAATTGTACGGGCACGTCTACCATTCCTTTTATACATTAAGGATTATTCGATATAGACTGTGCGTCTCGCCTCCCTTCTCTCACCTTCAAACGTAATTTATGTACAATACTAGAACTTAATATATTAAACAAACTCCCGGAATCTAATAGGAATACCATTGTTTTCCTCTTTAGTTTTCTTTTGATTGTTGGTATTGCGGCTATCTACCGTACTAACGTCGCCCGTTTTTTGAATAACTATTATGCAGGCGCCTGACTTGTGGCTCGTGGTTTGTAGCATCTCGGTCATATTGCTGCCCGCGTTGCTGGCGCTGGGTACAGGAAACTGAAAAGTGTACCCTTCGTCTACACGAGAAACACATCGGCAGCCCGTCTTGCGTCCAATCCATTCTCCCTGGTTCCTCCGAAAATGGTTGTGGAGCGAAATTAACCGCCCTGTCCATTCGCGGCGCCCTGTACGTACGCGACAAGATGTTTCAACTGGTTTCAAGCGCTTCTCCTCCACCATAGCGGTCGCCGACTCGAGCGCGGTCTACGCTACGCTCACGGCTCGGCCCGAAGTTCTGCTCCCATCGCGCTGAATCGTCGTCGTCTTCGCCGCCACCCAGCGCCCGCGCTCACTCGTCGCCGACGCCGCCGACCGGACTGCGCCACGCCGGCGCGCGGCCTATGCCGTGCTCACTCAGACCGTAGTTAGCGCTATCCAACCTCTGCAATGTCTGTTGCTAAACTACTCATTGTACTTTCACTATTCCGTTAGATTATTGAAACTCGGACAGATACCGTCGCAGCTAATTTACGCTCATGTGCGTCGTCCTTCAGCGGCGTAATGTCCAATTTTGACCGAAGGCAGTTGCACTGGAAATATTCTTGTGACACACCCTCGCAGGACGTGTTCTATTTCCCCCTTTATGACAAGTTCGCATCTAACTTTAAACAGAGTCGAAGTACACCGTAAATATACGACTCCTATTCCTCTTCGTCTCCTTGTTTCCTATATCTCAACCGCGCAATTAGTTTCTCTCGCCCGACATCTGCATAAAACACATGCTCAAATGCTTTTCGCACCTCCGCTCATGTTTTTACTTTCGGATTATTTGCGGAGTACACCTCATACCACGCGAACGCCGCTGCAAGCAAGAAGCACGGAAAGTATTGGATCATTTGTATTTCCGTCCAACCGTATATTTTCGATGCCTGCGTAAACCTTTCGAGGAACGCTTCTGCACTCGACTTATTTCCGTAAAATTCACCAACGTCTACCGGCGGAACTTGCGAACGCATTGACGGCCGGTCTCCAAATTCGCCCATACAACCTGTTCCCTGATTATTTGCGTTGCGATTCGGCATTATTAGGTATTCTTGCAATACTACTTGTAATGACGGAAAATCTTCAGAACGGGGAGTTTGGGTGTCTACTGGAGCTGTATGTTCGCCGTTCGATCATACCAATTGACCGTAACCGCATTCGCTGTCTCGTGACTCGCCGTTCAGCCTCCGACATATCCCTACATGTTTTTGTGCACTAACACCCCGCGCCGTGGACTAAAACACCTATTAATTCGTCGGCACTTCACTCGGTGTTGCGTATTTGTGTATTAACCAAATTTGCACAAACACGGCCAAGTGCTTATTGCTCTACTGTAGCACAAACGCAAATATAAAAATACCGTTCTCTTGTCAGTTTTTAGTCGCTCACCAAAGTACTCTATAGCCCCTCCGTGGCTCAGGTGGCAGCGTTCTAGCTCATCACCACGGCATCTCGGATTCAATTCCCTGTGGGGTCAGAAAAAAAATTGTAGTTTTTCACATTAATTGCCCCGTTGTAGCTGTGAAAAGCGAACCCTCCTTCCTCTATCCTGCTCCTCCTAGTATCAATAACTATACTTACCCCTCCACATGGGCCAAGTTATTAGTAAACCCAGCTGAGCGGCCCACCTAGTAACAATAACCTACCACCCACTTCCTTCATTTTTTATATAAACATATCGCTCCATAGCACTCTTCAATAGCACGCTACATTTCCTATTGACCAATGAAAAAAAGGACTCAAATTAGCCAAATAGTGACCTTTTTTTTGTGGGGCTTTAGGGCTCGTCAACGTCAAGGTCGTTAGAGTCCTTAAATAGTGAACCGTCCACACTTGGTTAACCGCGTTTCGCACAGTAGAGCGGCGCGCGATAGAGACTGGTTGATATTCGGGTTCTTTAACTCTATATTTTCACTTTTTATCGTATAATTTCTTTTATATGTAGTGGAAAAACGAAACAGTATAAATATTTCTAGAATACATTCTGTCAATCATTGATATAAGCTAACATGTTTGGCATCATTGAGTTTGTTCCGTCCATGTGAATATGGCATGTTTGTGATATTTGTAAATACGTAAAATATTTTACCAAGTACAGCGAATACGCTGCACAAATACCACAACGCCAAGTGAAGTGTCAGCATTGTAGAACGATCGTCATAGTATCATGGGTCACTTGTTCAGAAATGTCACATTGCTTCTTTCTGTCGCATTTCCCGCTTATAGCTTGTATTCAAGCTCTTTCAAGTGGAGCTCTCTAGCGGAAAGAACCTTGGAACAGTAGTATGCGTTGGAGTCAGCAGAGCGCATGTGTGTGATGGTTGCGATGAGGGGGAAGGGGAACCGCAGCGGCAGCCCGGAGGCAGCGCAACAGGCCGGGAGCGCGGACGGGAGTGGCGTTCGTTCGGCCCTGGTGGTGGTTCAGCCAGAGCGAGCCAGAACCAGCCAGAACCCAGAACACGAAATGCGGATCGTGGGTAGCACGAACAGCAGTAGTTGCGAATGAGTCAGCGCTGAAGGCCAGGAAGCATCTGAAAACACGCGGCTGGGGGGACAGTTTTTCTTCTTACGTCTCCCCGTCATGGATTGGTATCGTAAAAGGAAACGGAAAAGGTAATTTCCTTGTCTCATTCTCTCATTTCCTACGGACGAGCGAAAGGAAAAGCGGGAGAGGCGACGAGAGAGAGAGCGTGTAGGTAACGCACAGGTGACGTCGCTTACGAAATACTATTTGAATTAATATGGTTCTGAAGCATTAAAGAAGTTCAACTTTATAAAAATGTAAGGCCATTCATTCCACAAAACTCTGTTTTCTTTTGTCTTCCATTCTTTTAATTTCTAAGCGAGTGAATTAGCGTGTGAAATTGTTTCTGTTGAATTCCATTGTGTCGTGCGCCACTTACGTGAATTTTTATTTGACTCAACGGAAGCATTACTTAGTGGCTTCTTTATATAAACTGTGGATGAAGACAATGTGTGTGGATTCCTCGCATATGTTGGAGCCCTGCTAATCTTGGCATTGAATAACGAGACTCGTGTACCTAAAAAAGGTTGGAAAATCAGGGAGTCCCTGCTTTTCTCGGAAAAGTAAATTAACCATAATTAGAATAAATTACAGTGACCAGGCGCGGATACAAGGGGGGTAGGCCAAGGGAGTCATGACCCCCCCACCCCTAAAAACTCATAGAGAATGGATTTCAGTCGCGTAAAAACGTTTATGATTTTCAAGAAGGTTGACACATTTGAACGATTTTTAATCAGTAGTTAGTACTCTAGTATATTTGTAGAAACGATTTAGCAACGCACAACGCGTCACACCTAGTTTGACAAAGTTGTAGTGGCAGCGATCGTATTGCCATTATGGTTGTGAGTTCGGATGTTGATGGGAATGACATGAAACGCACATGGGAGGAGAGTCGTCTTCGGGCGTCCATGAGTTATGAATGGTGGTTGTGTTTTAGCGCAGGGGCGCACCCACCCACCTCAAGTATCAGTTTAAGAATTATTCTGTTAAACAAAAAAAAAAAAAGAAAAAAGTGTACCAAATCAAAACATAATTTTTTGATCAAAATTGATTTATAGATTTATATGAAGGTAATGCAAATTCTCCGACTTCGAGTAAACTGTTATCCTCTGAAATTTTTGACAAACCCAGATTCCATCCACGAATTTTCCGCTCTACCAGGGTCTCTGTAAATATCGCCACGTAAACAAAGATCAGCTTACAATCTCTCCGGCATTACATCCGACCTTCTCAACTTGCATAAGTCTTACGCATTGAGGCGATATCAAGAATATTTTTCGTTCATCCAAATATATTAAAACATTTCATTTTAGAACCGTCGGGCGCGGTTCCCTCGGGTAAGACTCTCATGTACTCGTATAATTCACACGGCCGATTTTCTATTAGAAGAGGTTTTTCATAATATGTTTATGTTTCCATGTTGCTCTGTTGCTAAACGATTTATCATTCAAGGTTAATTATAGGTACTTAATTCAATTATTAGTAGTTCTTGTAACGTTAGCATGAATAATTGTGTATTCACACGAAAAATCCGATCAAAAGTCGTGTTAAAAATATAAATCCGATTAAAAGTCGTGTTTAGATACGTAATTAAAGAGTACCTAATCTGCTCTCTTCCTGAATAATGTCTCTGAGCATATTAATTACTATTTAAAAGTAATACGATTAAACTGCTGTTTAAACAGAATCATTAGTTGTAATCTACGGGCCATTCCTAATTTTATGTTTCCGACTTCAGAGGCCAGAGACCGATATGTCATCAAATCAAAAATAAATTGTAAATAAATTGAAGCTTGATAAGTTAATTATGTTACTATACTCAATTCTAATCAAGTCACTATGTGTTAATCAAATCAAGTCGTTATGTGTTTTTCTGTGCGTGATAGGATATTAAAATGTGCTTGCTTTTGTAAAATAAAGTCAGCTTGAAGACATACACGTGTCTTCAAATACTTCGGTAGTTCATTTTTTATTTTATGCTGCTTTTTGCGAGCAGCATATTCATAATAAATAATAATACGAGGTGAATTAAAATTTTAATAGTCTTGGAGAAAAGTAGATTTTTGTTTTCGAAAATAAACCTCTTTGTAATGACAAGAAATTTCTTGTGTCTCTTTCAGGTGGTTAACGACTTCTGGGAAGACAAAAGTCGTCTAAGTGTCACATATTTATTTACAGAGAAAGTAACAGAGACGTGGGATGCATACCGCACTTCCGCCCCCTCACCCAACTAAAACATATTTAATTACTTTCAGCGGGAATCAGTCGGTTACATTTTTTGAATTGGGAAGGGGTTAAGTTATTTCAGTGTATTTTGCAAGATTAAAGATTCTTTCTGCGAGTATCCTACAGATTTTGTATAGGTATCACCAACGGTCACGCCCTTATTTGCGTTGTTTGATGGATTTTAATTCACACTTTGCGCTAAAACATTTTTTCACAATTATATTGTATTAAATTATTTACGATCTTTAACAATAAAATTGGAGCAATTTTAACACGATTTTGCCTATTTTCAAATACTCAGTGAATTTTGCTCTACGTCATAACTGATAATTTTTATAGCTCTGGCGTTAAACAATTTAGTACTGAAGTTGAAGGGTTAACAGTTATACAAAAGGTCTTACCAGTTGAAACTTAAAACAAGAACAAAAATAATCTAGAAAATTATTTGTCATCTCCTTCTTCTTAGCGTGCCTGCCCGTCTCGGACGCTGGCGATCAACATGGTTATCTGGCTTTATCCTTTGCAATTCGGAAAAAATTCTTCAGAGCTTTTGTTGAACCAGGTTCTAAGGTTGTCGAGCCAGGAAATTCTCCTTCTGTCGGGAGATCTTTCTCCTTCTATTTTCCCTTGCAGGATACGTTAAAGCAGCTCATATCTTTTTTGATTCCTCATAACGTGACCAAGATATTGCAGTTTACGACACTTGATGGTGTTCATCAGCTCTGGTATTTTCTTAACCCGGTGTAGAACCTCTAGATTTGTAACTTTACGAATCCATGATTATCTCAATATTTTTCTGTATAGTCATAGTTCAAAGTTTCAAGTCTAACAATGGTTGCCTTTGTAAGGGTCCATGTTTCTACGTACTGAGAACACACAGCACCTGAGTAGCCGCATTTTGGTGTCCATGGTAAGGTCGTGTCTTTTGAAGACTGAGCTCATTGAACTGAAAACACTCCTCGTCTTTCCTATGCGACACTTTATCTCTTGCGAACTGTCCCACGCTTCGTTAATGATGGTACCCAGGTAAGGATACTGTGAAACTCACACTATTCTATTGCCATCAATGTACAGATTCACCCCTCGTATGTTCTTCTTGCTGATTATCATAAATTTTGTTTTATTTGTATTGATATCCAGGCCGCATTTCTTGCTTGTATCAGAGATTTTGTTCACCGACTTCTGCAGCCCTTCCATTGTATCCGCAAACACAATAGTGTCGTCTGCGTAACGCAAATTGTTGAGTTTGACACCATTCCTTCATCCACGTCAAGTAATGCTGCTTTGAATATGTGTTCGGAATAAAGATTAAATAGTATCGGTGATATTATACAACCCTGCCTAACCCCTCGGCTTATTCTCACTTACTCAGATTGGTCTTGATCTATTCTCACGACTGCAGATTGGTTCCAGTATAAATTGACAATTACTCTTAGATTTTTTCCATCAATTCCTGTATCCTTTAGTACTTCTATCATATGATCATATTTCACGCGATCAAAGCCTTCTGATAATCAATTAGGCATGCAAACACATTACAGTTGTTGTCCCTACATCTTTGGAACATTATCTGTACACTAAATATTGCTTCTGTTGTGCCAACTGCCTTTAGAAACCCAAATTGGTTGGGCTCTATCTGGTCTTCACAAATTCTATTTATCCGCTTGTGTATCACTTTAAGAAACAGTTTTAGTATATGACTCATTAAACTGATGGTACGGTAATCCCCTTATACTTTGGCATTCGGTTTCTTAGGTAAAGCAATGAACTCTGGTTTTAACCATTTTGGAGGTATTTTACCCGTTGAGTAAATGTGGTTGAATATTTCTGTAATCATTTTTACTTTTTCTTCATTGAGAAATTTGAGGAATTTTGCTTGTATGCCATCTGGTCCAGCTGCTTTCTCTTCCTTCATTTGATGTATGACCGCTTCCACTTCACTTACTAAGATATCTGGTCCCATTGTGCCTGATATCTCTGGTTCTCCTTGTCTCCTCATATCATCTTGAAATAACTGTTCCAGATGTTTCTCCCATTCCCTCTTTTTTCTTCCTTGTTGATTATAAGATACCACTGTCATCTACTAGCTTCCTACTGTTTGATTTACGGTATTTTCCTGTTGCTTCCCTGACCTTCCGGTGCACATTGAAATTATCATATCGTACTGATTTTTTTTTTATTTCTGTACATTATTCAGCTTTTTCCTTCTCTTTGACTTCTCTGATCTTCTTTCTGATTGTATTCTGTATCGCCCTGTATTCCACCATATTACACTTTCTCTTTCTCCTTTCTTCCATTAAGTCCAGAATCTCATTTGTCATCCAAGTTTTCTTCTTTCTAAGGTCCGGCTTCAAGTATTCTTCTTTAACTTCTTTTAGCACCTCTTGTAGTTGTGTGAGTTTTTCATTTGTGTCATCAACATTGTCTCTCCAGGTCAAAAGAGTGCTTTTCTCTTGTTGGCTCATCCGCCCAAAGCTTTTGGCCAAAAAGAGTTGAATCGCTTATCCCTGTGATCGTTCGGTTGTACACATATTATTCCCTGAATACTGGGCTGCCTCCTCCACAATCTACACCGTTCCAAAGTCCATCTTCTCCGCTGTAGATTCCGTTGAGGTCTTCACACAGGTCTTATTTGTTAAATGAACTGATAATATAGAGCTCTTAATCGAATGAGATTTTTCTATACTATTTAGTGAGATTTAAAAATATTTTCATGTACAGGAATATAAGTATTTCCAACAGAACTTCCACGCTCTATCTGCACTACGTTTTCGCTAAAAAATGTCATTTTCCTTTCGTGAGTGATGGGTAAAAATTAAATATAGCTCCTACGGTTTTGTTGGCAAGTGTTGAAAAATAATCAGGATAAATTGTCAATAGTGGCAAACTCTCGAATACGCATAGCGGGTGGTGATTACCGATTCAGAACTGTGAGCTCTTCGTTGCTGCTTCTACGGAAGAATACAAAATGTGTTCAGATTTTACAGAGAATTCTTAAATGTGCATACTAATTGTAGGTTGTTGAAATTCAACTTTTGGGTCAAGAATTTGAAATTCAAACCTATATAATTGTGAAATTGTTTATACAGGTTACAATGTACTTTAACTTGAAAAATTGTGTGATATAAGTTGCAAGAACTGAAATATTTGTTTTGTAGGAGTTCCATGAACTTTCTGGGGCGGTGAATTTGTTTGTGTGACAATTATCTCATGAATGCAACATTTACTTGTTTAACCTACTTAAATGCTATCTTGAGATACTTTGATTACACACACGGAAAAATCCATTGTGACATTCAGACAAACGAAATTCTTACTTTTTATCAAACGAATTGGAAATTTTTATTAAATTTCTGCTTATTACTTTTTGCATTATAGATATCACTTTATTTGAAATGAGTATTTCAAACAAAGTTATCACTGGAGATAATATGAAAATAATGATATAGGAAAATAATAGCCTTAGTTGTCATACTGCAGATCATCAACAATTTTAATGGGTGTTTGATTATTTCTATTTTATACCTTTTGCTTAGTTATATCCTCAGACTTTTAATAGCTTATTCATCATAAAAATTATTTAATTTTGTCTGAGAGCATTTTATTTGTCTAAGTCAATAATATAGGAGTAATGTAATGTAATCAGTAAAATAGTAATTTTTCTTGTCATAATGGCTTAGAAGAAAAGGCTTCTTGGATGACGTGTCTCATTTCGAATTCAGAGTGAAAACTATTAACGTAGGAAGCATAAATTTTCATTTGAATTTTGCATTTCACATTCATCTCTGTTATGATTAATGCTAACAAAAAGTCTAATTGTATGTTTAAACGAAATAGTCTTTTATTGTTTTATTTGTGTCACTTCAATGTCCGATTTTCTGATTATGAAGAATGTAACGGTTGGCAGCTCTCTATGGAGAGTTCAGAGACGCCCCCAACCATCCCCATCCTTTCCTTCCTCTTCCGATGACCACTGATGACATCGCTTCACATTTCTATCGCTAGTAAATACGCATATCTTATCAAGTATTATCGTTTCATTATGAATTAAGTGCTTGCCTCTTGACCCGAATTATGGACGGAAGAATTCATTGATAAGCATAATTTCTCTCGCTAATTGCAAGAATGCTCTTTCCTCTTATAAAATATGGATGGGTAGGGAACATAGAGCTCCAGGAGGCACAAGTTATGGAACAAGTCATAGAACTCGCACGACTGTAGGGTTTTCAGAAAGACACTTAAAATACATTGCTGATTGTAAATAAGCGGTAAAGTATTAATAATTGCTGGTTGCAAATACGTTGCTATTTAAAGTAGATGTGTATAGTTTTGAAAATAAAATAAAATGTTACGTTTCTTGTGGGACACCCAAGAGACAAGTGTCTTTGAGAATCTTTGCGAATTTAATTTTTATGGCGTATAAACCCAACTCATTTTAGAAAAATTATCCTTAAAATATAGTGTGACAGAAAACCCGTAGATTGGATTTTGGAATTTTTGTACGTCTTCTTTCTAAATTACAATTGGTACATACTGATGTAACAAAAAAATCTTACTTAGTCAATGCTAATTTGGGAACAAAGCGTTCTATAATCATGCAAAAGAAGTTGTATGGAGTATGCAAGAGTATAGCTCGTACTTAATGAATGAGGTTATTTACCCTTATGCAGGAGACCGTCCCTTAATTATTTATGACCTTGTAAATTATTATATTTCATAGGACCATTCTTTGCAAATTAATAAATATAGATTTTTGTGTGCAAATAAAATTTAAGAAATGCCCTAAGAGACAATTTCTCTAATTTGCTTGTTTTTCCCATATCTCGTTATTCATCAATATCCCCATCAGTAATGAACATGAGGAGCTCAAATAACACATCAAATGATCAGAACATGATCATTTATTTTGGTTGTTAGTATAAATATTTATATTGAATCTCTATTCTCTCGTATTATAATAAAAATAACATACCAAACATTCAATTTGCGACTGCCCAATAAAATTCTCTAAATTTTAAGCTACCTATCTGCTGAATTTCATAAATTTCGGTCCACTATATTATAATGTAGACGTGATTTCTCGCCAAACAAATCAGTGCACTTCCCCTTTTCTTATATTAGGAGCTGAGTGCCCGCGACTTTACTCAGTTGTGACTTTCTTTCACGCATCCCCATTAATGTCGAATGAGAATGTCGTGTATTAATCTTGGTGGTTTAATAGTATTGGTGTGTATCCTCAATAAGTCATTTTCATTGATATAATTAAAAACGTGTTCTTTTTTAGAAAACACCAACTGAGAGGTGTCCTAAAATTAATTCAAGAACTCATAGATATGTAATTTATATTCCAGCTCATTGTCCGGCGTTGCCCGTTTTTTTTTCTTGTACTATTCTTCTTTTACTCAGGAAAAAAAATCTATGAGAGTGTTGACTTCCGCGGCCCCGAGACACATGAACCTTGACTGCTCGTGAAATACCACGTTTGAGGTGTGGAATGCTGACGTTTCGACTTTCTGTGGCCTTCTTCAGACATCTAATGACTCTGATGTGGCGTTTCACGGACTACCAAGATTAAAAATCTATATTTTAAAATAAAAAAAATTCTTACTGGTTTTTAAAATCGTGCGTATAGCATCCTAATTTTACAAATTCATAATAATACAAATTTAATATAAAACTAGATTCTATACAACATTTTGAGTTCTATATTCTGGGGCAGGAATATGGGTAACGTCACCCTTCAGCAAGTAACATAAAGTTGTCCGTGAGAGAAGCAAATCAACCGAAATGCCATCAATTAGCCTAGCTCATCACTTCACCCTTAGGAGAGTGAGGGGTATTTAACTCCCTATAGGTGCTGTACTTGTACTTAAACGGCACCATGTCACTGTTCATCTGAAAGAATCAGAAATTTATGGATCAAAGGCAAAATCCGTCTTTTTTCGATTCTACATGGAAAACCCTTCTCACTCAACCTATGGGGTTTCTAAGGATTTTATCGACCCCCTCCCCATATGGGAGCCGAACTCTGACATAATATTGGAAATGCACTGTTTCTATTCATCTCTGCAATACTGAAAACTAGGGATTCTACTTACATATCGTCCATTTTCCATAATTTTCCATAATTTTTCGAGTCACGGTCTTCCCAGCCCTCATCTCTAGGAGTGTCGTGCACCTTATATGGTCGGAACGGTTACATAGCGGTATCGGCAGTATGATTGATCATCTCAAAACTCCCGAAAACTATCGTTTCGACCCTAATATCGGTCGTTTTACGTTATTTGTTCGACCCGCCCTTCTCACCCGCAGGCACCGTACAACTAGGTGATCTGAGCTCGAACTTAACGGCATTGATAGTATAATTCATCTCACCAACTATAAAACCATCCATGTAGAAATTTTAAGTCGTAACGACGTCGTTGCATCTTCGTCAAAGTCGTGCCGATGTAGAAAAACAAGGTCGGGATGACATTGTTTTCTTGGGTCCAACGCGTATATTTTTTTCTTGGGTCCAACGCGTACACATGTAACGTCGATTCAAAGTCGGAGGACGACGTTTTTATGACGTCATCGCACGATGTATAAGAAAACCTCAACGTCATAAAAACACGTATTCGACCTGTATGTATGAGTTCAAACAGCTTCAAAGAAAACAACGGGTAATTATCTTCTTCACTGAATTAGTGCATTCAAATGCTCGTAAATTTCGCACCAACTCTACCAAACCACAATACTAATGACAATTATTTTAGTTGGTACGAATGGTGATTTGAAAATAATATTTGTGCAAAATCACCAAACTCATGGAGTTAAGCCGCGCACTTTTAGTAACACAAGGAGTTAATGTGTAGCTAGTAACACAACATTCACTGCAAAGGAATAAAGGAATAGTCCCTGTAAAAAAATTAAACCTCTGATATAGAGAATTGTAAGAGTACTATCCCAAGGTAAATAGTTTCACTGTATAGTGTTCTTCTTGGGAAAACCTTTTGTATTGTTGTTGAAGTTTAAATTTAAACGCGGGGTCGCCACGTGCTTTGTTAGCAAGTTTCGAAAGTGAATACTTGAATGATTGCCATGTTTGTTCCCTGTTATTTGTACAAGGGACTCTCCAAATCAATTATTTTCTTGTGTGTCTGATTTACAGCTATTTCCAATTATCTAGCGTTTAATTTTTGTTGGTCTGCTCGTATTCCTTGAAATGCTGTATTTTCTGTTGTGGAAATCTATGATCCACTAAACCGGTTCTCTCTAGTTATTCGCCACAAAGTGGAGAGACTTCCGACCCCTTCGTATTTATTTTGCATGTTACCACTCCCCCTTAACTTAAGTATCTCTCTTTTACCCTGGTATAGTTTTATACCTATACATAGCTTGACTCTAGGCTGTAGGCTGATAAACTTTTATGCATTCACCTTATTAGTTTATTTTCCCCATATTAGTTTTTTTCACCTTATTAGTAATTTTCCCCTTATGACTTAATGTTTACTTATAATTGTGCATTTATGATTTTCCTTTCTTCTAGTCATGTTGTACTCTGTTAACAGAGTTAACTATAATTATATTAGGTGCTCATGATGTATTCATTCCCCTCGTAATTTTTATATATGTTGTGCAGCTGATTTTTATACGGCTTCGAAAAAAGATATATTTTTCATATCCATTCTTTTCGAAAGAACAGAATGTAAAGTAGAAAAAAAGACTAGTACATTACATTACTAATATTACTTTTTTTCACTTCGATTCTACTTGTTACTAGAACTACTAATTCTATTTGTTCACATGTCGCTAACCCATTCTATAATCCTTTTTAAGAATTTGCGGATTAAGAGTTCTATTTTTCACACAGACTTTGGGAGACTTCGAATATTCCAAAGGGCAGTTGATATTCGCAGCACAAACACAACCCTGAGGACGACTTAGGACTCTGAAACAAAAGCTATCAGAGTGTGTATTAATTTGTTTTATGAGTAGAAAACCATAGCGGGCAAGATAAAATAATTATGAAAGGTATACTGTGTTGCGCTAATCCTCCTCCTGGTATCAAAGCTATGAGATAGGACCAGGTAGTGGCAGTATTTGTCTAACGTTGGAATGCGTTTGAATTCATATTAGGGTTTTAATAGCGAATATGAATTTTTTTCATTTATATTTGTATTAGTAACCGTGTGTCACATTTTTCTGTAGGATATACTGAGTAAAAAGAACAAATCAAGCGAAAAGCAAAAATAGAAATTCAAAGAAATAAATTCGGTTTGGCTTAACTTTTCGTAACTGTTGTAACACGAATTTTATTGCCTTTTCTAATTGACACCGACTTTTTCTTAGAAATTAAGGTAATATGATATCATGAAAACAATATGTTACGAAATTTATCATGCTTGCGTGTATCTTGACTATGTTTAAACGTAAATAATATTCCTCAATACGAATCACTGTTATAAGAAGTATCGGAAAATAGGTTCATTAGATTTATAATCAAGTACTAATCATTTCGAGCATTAGGCGTATGCGAATAAGTCGTGTGTAACCGTGATAATATGTCGTAAAAATGATAATGTTTCTATGCTTTTAATTAATATGAAGAAACGAGTTTTTGCAGGCGATTTAATTTTAAATTAAATTAAGAAAATTCGCATGTCACAATTTAGAAAAAACAACAACTGGTATAATAACCACATAAAAAGTAAATAAAATAAAACACGATATTTCGTTCTAATGCGAGACATCGTCAAGTAGTTTCTTTATCTTAATTATATAAATTATATTTGAGCAGACGTCCAACATTACTAAGTTTCTATAATTTCTTATATTGCAACAGTGACTTGGCGAATGTTCCGTGCATTTGTAAATTCACTAGTTCGAGGGAGGCTGTCACTTCGGAAGCCGCTCATTTCGTTCACAATCTCGCAACGAGCAGACAACTGGAGTGGCGACATCACGCGACGGACGCTATTCGTGTCTGCTCGCGTCTTTGGCTCCGACTGCTTATCTCTGACAGCTCCACACTTCTGATTACTCTCCCATTGCTGCCCTACTTCTGATGACTTATGCATTAGTGTGCATTACAAATTAATTTTAGTTTTAAGAATTAAAAGAAATTAAACATTATTTTTCGAAAGACTTAATGTTACAATCATCTGAAAAGCTCTGGTGTCATATTCGATTGTATATTGTGTTCCGTGAGAAAGTGTAACCTAATATTGTCTTAGTAATGCACTGTATACAATTTACTCCAGGGAGAAAGTGTGGAAGTATAAACTTGAAAGAACACAATATTTAGTATATATATCGTGAAAATTCAATTTAACTGTTAATTTATTTACGTTTTTCAGTCACACTTCCGCGAATTACTACCTTAGTCTGTTTCTTTGTAGATTTTCGACCAATCTATTTTGTATGTAATAAAAGGAAATGGTTTTAGAAAGGTAACTCAGACGTATGTTCATAAATAAAATTAGAGATGAACTGTACATTTTATTATTTCAGAGTTTAATGTATTCGAAGACTTAAAAAATGAAGAACATTATTTTCACTTTCAAATAGAACGGGAAATATTATATTAATTTATTTGTAAATTGTAAAGCACATCCGTTCATATTTGTGTGTAACGAAGAAATAGCGACACTAAATGCTGATTTACATTGAAAATGTTAATAAAAAAGGGAAATTAAAAATAGAGAATTTAAATAACAACCTTGTAAGACTTAATGTTTAATTTAAATTTTAATTTGCGGTTGCTACTTGCATATTGATCTGTAATCATAACATACATGAATTTCATGTTCTATGACGTTAGATAGAAATTACAAATTTATTTAGATTTAAATTACAATCTTATAGGTAGAGATATTCATTCTGTCGGCGATTATTCCTTTCTTTTTGCATTTATGTTGATTTTTTAGAAGATAGCAAAAAGTGTTAAAAAAATGTTATTTTTCTGAATGTGATTGTTAAATTTTAAATTTAAATAGTGGGGCAAGGAAATTGCATATACTTTTTCTTATTAATTTTATCATCGGTTTAGTTTGGATTCTATTAAAATTACTTCAAGTAATTTAAAATTTTTGTAATCTTACTCTTATTCCCCCTTAAGAACTAGAAGCAATTCCTCGTAAAACATATTAAAAATTAAGCTTGTATTCAAAGTTAAATAAAGGTTAAAGTTCAAAGGTTCCGTAAAAATGTGAAACATTTATAAACTAAAAAATGTTGCAATGAGTTTGAAGATAGTTTTGTCATAAGTGGTGTTCTACTTAAGTGCTTGTCGCCACCAAATGGGGTTTTATGTATTCCTTCAAAAATCGTGTAAAACATAATTATTTGTCCTTTGTTTGAAAAAATTCTCGGAAAAGTTAATGATTTCCTTACACTTCATTTTTAAATACGTTTTGAGAAATTATTTGCATTTCTTCTAAAATATTCATTTTTTCATGTTGCATATTATGGGATAAGCCATAGCTTAAAGTAAACATATTAATGGTCTTGCTGATACGGCTTTGCTGTTACTTGCCGTTCGTACCATAGATGGACAGATCACGAACCAACTTTTCTTTTAAGGGAACACGTTCTTATTAAAAATGTCAATGTTCCTTCGTGTAACTTTCAAAATTTAATGTCAGAATCATTCAAACCATAACTATTAGTGAATCATTCAATTGAAAATTGTGTTAAATTACTTACTTAATGCAAAATACCAGAATAACCTGCATGGTTAAAGCATCGTTTTCATTTAAAACTGTTCTAGGTGGTCAGGCAGACCCTATGATCCTTATTTCGCCACCAAATAAATACATTTTGTTATTATTATTATTATTATTACTATTAACGTAAAAAACCGTAACACTTTTAGAACCAAATAGCATGTCATCAGAGCACTCTTTCACACCTTTATTATTTGACTTATTAATCAGAAAAGGAGAATGCAATGCAGTTTATGACGCGAATGAATCAATAAATAAAAGAGGTCGTTGAAACAGCAGGTATGAGTATACGTCTGATTGTGACAGTAATGCTATCTGTTGTTGCCATTCAGAGTGGTTAGATGGAATTTTAATTTTTAGTCAAAATATTAAGCATGAAAGTTCATATTTTGTCACCACAATTAGGATGTTTTCTCATGAATTTCGGCTGCATCTTGTCACTCCTGAATATGCCACAAGAATACTCGTATAAATACTCACTTATATTACACAAATGTATCCATCAATAGACCTCGCTGAGCGCCCTCATTCTTGTAATGGCGCGCAAGAATTTTAATATATTAATATTAATTTAACTACGAACATTTTCGTGGTATTAAATATGAGTATATTAATGGTATATTTTGGAGTTACAAGCTCCAGAGGTTTCTTTTGTTGAGTTTCTGTGGTTATTAAAGTGTGAAAAGGTATTGACTGATAGAGCGCAGTTTTCTACGTATGTTCATACGTGTTACAAAATTATGAAATATAAGAACGAATCAAATTATATAAGAAATCTCTGCTTCCAAATATCGTTGGGGTGGTTCTCTAAATACTCTATTTCTTTACCTGTTTCTACCTAGTTGTTACCTGAAGCCAATGAAATGTTTCACGTGTGGAAAGAAAACGGACATAGCTTTGTACACCTACATATATATTTTGAAAACTCTTAGAATCATGATCTCTTATTGGTTAGATTATTTAGGCAATTATGTAAATTATGATCCTGCCGATAATACAAAACTATTAATATTTACGGTCTTACCATCCAGCATTGTTACGGATGGTACAAGGACTTGTCACGGGTGAGACATATGATGGGTTAGTGAATTAAAATTAAAATGTTAGAAATACAATTGAGATCAATAGAGATCTAAATCAATTAGATCAATGACATCCCATTTTCGACATTTACATAACTAGACAAGAATTTCCGCCCCAAAAATAGATTATACAGTGAAGAAATTCTTCACAATCTTGAATAATTACTTTGCATATAAACAATTTACACAATGTATTCACTTTTAGAAATACTTCAATTTCCTTAATTCTCCTTTAACAGAGTGTTTCTAATATTTCTTTTCTCTGGATTCAGCAATGTAGCGAGAACTTGTTCCTTCATGAGCTTATCCAAAATTACTTCGGAATCTGCAAAATCACTGATAATTTGTAGTCTGTAAGTCAATAGGATTTGAGTCCTCTTCTCAGATTTTGTTCTAAGTATAATAAAAAGCTTATGATCCACCTACTAAAAAACACATATTGTAAATTTGAAGTAACGCGTTCCTCAAATACCTTTGATTTTCTCTCAGACTTCCAACGTTTATCTAGAATTAATCTGATTTCATCAATGTGAAGTCTTGAACCGTGCTAATAGATAAAAGTTTATTCCAGAATAGATATGGCTCATTTAAAGAACTTCTCAGCATTGTTGATCCGAATCCGAACTTTTTTGCTTAACTTTTCTCCGCTCAATACTTTTCGCAATAACGTCCAATTTTTGCAATACTACTGCACCTTCCCCGAATAACGTAGGAGAAAACACCCCTGTTCAGTAAGTCACAAGTATTCTAGCGTGCAGCAAAGGTTAGAAATTGTAAACTAATCCTTGAACTGTCATCAAAAAAATTCTGACCAATCATCAAAAAATTTAAACCTGAGTCAGACTAGGAGTTTAAGTTTACTTAAAACCTCTTCAAACATTTGTACAGACGTTTTTATTATGTCATCCTATTATGCCAAGTGAGTCATCTCTGAAACACAATCTCTTTGTATGAGTTGAGTGACTCATCTTAATTGTTGACTTTCTCTGGAATATTTTCTCTAACACCATACGTTTATTCAAATTTCACGCCATGGAGTTAAAAAAATAGAGGAAATCATTGGACATCATATAATCGGATCCAATAATTACAAGTTCCTTTGCTGATTATATTTTCTAATCACGATCCTGTACTACTTAATTTGGACGAGTCCAGGAATATCAGTAACATTACGTAGCCCTCACGTAATCACACGGATAGACAATCGATAGTTGGTCGAATCATGACGTCACGCAATCGACTGCACTAATAGAACACGCAGCCGCGCACAAAGAAGAGAGATTTTGAACAGAAGGGTCCTTTCATTCGAACTGTTTAATTCGCTCCACAACCTAGTAAGAGGACACACCTCGCTTCACATAACTTCTATCGTGGGTCGGCATGCTAGCCGACATTTTCTCCAGTTCAACCCTTCGCTACTACGCTACAGAAGGCATGTGAACCTCGGTCTTCAAACTTTGGATGTCGAAGCAATACACCGATTCAACCACCTTCAACATCAACTAAGCTGACTTTCCAAGATCATCTCATCACACTCTCTTGGGAAACCAGTATTTTATCATTATTCTTCATTACTTTTATGCATGTGTCATTAAACTGTTTTTTCTTGTTGGAAATCAATATTCATCTTTCCCTCATCCTTCTTCACTTTTTATTTTCACTACAACTCATCTCATGTGCATATAAGACCAAATTTGTCTGCACATACGTCATCAACTTATTTGGAAGTTTTTTTATGCGTTCTTCTGGCATAAAACAATTTTCTTTTAAGAACAGGAAAAATTAAGATTAAATAATGCAATCAAACTCACTCTTGGTAAGCTATTCATATATAGATTTCTAGATTTTGAAATGTATACTTTAGAACGGATAGTGGTGGTAATGCGACTTTCACAGTTTAAGAAGCACACAAACTCATTGCGATCGACGTATGACATACAGATTTTTCTTACTTAATAGTAAGAATAATATGTGGGGCATACATCCATTCAGATAACGGTATGTCTTTCTCTCGAATCCTCGCTTGTGTTGCTGAACACCTTCAAATATGCAACCCTTACACATTAATATGTGCGCCGGGTTTCGTCTCAGTTCAACTCCGGGCAAAGTGGTCAGAAGTAACTAAATAGTGGTAAACAAAAAAGAAATTTAATAACTCTGATAAAAGATATGCCAATTAATGCCAATGTGAAATGCCATATTACGTACCTGTATTTTTTCTGACATTCATGAGACATGACTGTAAGAAAACTTTATTTGAATGTGTATGTTTTCAATTATTGGGCTTTCACAAATGGCTTTCAAAATAATCCTTTGTCTTTTTCCCGCACTTTTTCGTTTCTGAGTAATTTGTTCTTTACTCTGTTAAATAGTGATGAAAGACTCAAGTTTTCATTCAGTTTTTAGTCAGAATCCGGGAATGTGACAGTAACAATTGCAAATGATGAGCGACTGCTGTAAAACCACTTTAATTTCCCTTTCAAGCGAATGAAGATATCGCAATGCACTTAAGGTATTTTTATATCATGCAATAAGGTAAATTTTAATACTTTATACGCGACAGAATTAAGTTTTTTTACATTCATTTACATGAATGTTAGAGAAAATACAGGAACATCTGAAACACACCCTCTTCAGAGGAAATTTGAGCTACGGGAGGGTGCATTATTGTATCTGTATACGTGAGACTAGCTCTCCGCGACATTTTGAAGCGAGATATTTTTAATTGGTTTTCTTGAAAATTTCACTACATTGTAGAAGTGTCTGAGCGCGAAGAGGGTATCCCAGAAATACATATTATAAGTTAAATTTAGGAAACTTAGTGAAACAAGTATTTTCGCTATTTATCTCCAAAATATCCCCTATTTATATTTCTGGACTAGGAAATTCAAGTTTCGAAGATACCAAAATCAACAACAAACTTCAATGTTTAAAAAATTTTAATGGCAGTCTCAGTGTCATTTGGAATTTTCCCCGTAATGTTAGTATCATACTGACCGAGGAGAAGAGCTTAACTCGTTTGGAATGAATAGTGTTACAGTACGATTTTTCAGTGATGGAATGACGTCAGGATGTGCAGTTGATCGGTGACGCAGTGCGAAGTTGGAGTTTACTCCTTCCTGTCTCCAATAATAGCGCACTCCCATCTTTCGCTCAAACTGCTGTGTATTAGCGATTAGAATTTACAAGATCTCTCTCAAAGGTCATGATTGTCGATTGCAATAATATTAGCTATTATACTTAAAACATTAGTGATTCACTGATTGTGGAAATTCGCTGTAGGTGAGAAGTGTTAAGCGTTTACGCCACCTGATGTGCTCATCCCTCTGTCACTAGCTGACCTCTTAAAATGTAGCATTTAGAATATATTTCGTTTATTCGCTCAAAATTTATTACTCGAGGTCGAAAACCTCGCGGATTACGGTGAGGAGACTGACTAGCATGACGGAGGGGTTTATAAAACTAAGGTAGTAATATTCTTCCACTCCCCTCACTTTTCTACCCGCACCCTTTCCACTACTACGCGGACTGGTCCATCATCACAAATTTTGTCTGTTGCTTACGAAACCAAGTCAATAAGAACAACAATATTTTTTTTTTATATTGCCAGCCTTCAACGAAGCACCATGGTCGTAAGCCGGCTAGATACTGGCAGCCTGTCCCAAGATTCCTTGGTGAGGATTTGTGTCCAGAATACCACGTATGAAAATCTGAAATAAAATCCGTGACGCAGAATCCTATTCATTCGTACTATAATCGTGGCAGAAGGTCCTTTGACACTTGAAGGATACACCTGCCCAATTATTTGCGAGAGGTATCGACTTTTGATAACTTATATATCATCTGTAGTTCACTGAAAATATGAAAGACCAGTTAAATAGCTAAAACACTAGGATTGCAGTTTGAAAAATGAAGATTCCATAATTATTATACATCTTAAAAAATTATGATTTTGTACTTGCTGCTATTATAATGTACACTTGCTACTTGTACTATACCACAAAGTATTTCTTTATAAATACACGATTAAGTATATTCGACTATTGTTGATGAGACAATAACTTGAAGCACGCACGTGACGAAACCATATAATACGAGATAATTTACGCGCATACTTCGACCAATGTGTGCCCACATGCATTGGAAGATTGGCAATGAAGGAGGTTCTTTTGATTTGACACGGGGCTGGAAAGTTCTTATCGTCTTTTCAGCTAGTCTTCCCATACCTCCCAACATCGGAACATTGAAGAGTTGGAGTTGCCAATGTTGGAGCGGCCACACTTCTCACCCAACTTCATGACCAAGGCTGGACATGAAAGTTGCCTCACTTTAAGTTAACCGTGGCAGACTTCCTCTCCCTCCTCATCATGAGCGAAACTAATGAAGTTATTCCATTATAGAAAAATTGTATGATGGTTCGGAAACGTAATTTAAACCCTTCTCAAGCCTCTCTCGGAATAAGCAGTGGAATTATACGATTCGAGAATGGTTCATATAAAAGTGAATCCTGCCATTCGAGAATAATGTTGTTACAGGAAAGTCGATCCAATCCTCCAAGTTGAAAATAGTGCTTATTGTTATGTTCTTGGTTTTGAAAAAAATTGATAGTAAGATAGTGTTAGATACTTACAATGTTGACCATCTGTAAGTCACGTACCTAAACGACTGTTTTGGGATCCTTCAGATGTGCCAAAGAAGAAGAAGAACAGGAGAGTGCTTTAGAAACTCTTCAAGAAAGAAGAGAGCGATGGCTATCACTCTATATCATATACTTCACCATGTTTCTGATGTCTCTGGGATTCAGTAGTATCCTTACAGGAGTATATCCCTATTTGGATAAGGTAAAATATAGTTTCTTTCCCAATGCTTGAACACATTCATTTAGCAGTAATCTTGTCATTTATATTTGGCTATGGCTATTTTGTAGCTCGATCCAAATGCTGGAAAAGAGTTCATGGGCTATGTCGTTGGTGCCAATCCTTTGGCCCAAATGCTGTTTTCACCACTGGTGGGTTGGTGGGGAAACCACATTGGTTCCATTCGCCTTCCTGCACTCTTTTCTTTGGCTCTGTTCACTTTAGCCAGTGCAATGTATTCCGTGTTGGAACTTTTTCCCTCTCATCATAAGTATTGGATGTTAGGTGCTCGTTTCCTTGTTGGTGTGAGTTCTGGTAAGTAGAGAACTGGTATGCAGTTAGTGAAATAGTTTTAATGATAAATTTTATGGGAAAAATATTTTTTTTATTTCTAGCAAACGTTGCTGTATGCCGTTCTTATTTATCAGCTGCTACTACACTGAAGGAGAGGACTGGAGCAGTTTCGTTGATCTCATTAGCTCAAGTTTTAGGTTTCATTGTTGGACCTGGTAAGAGAAGAAATCATGATATATGTCATGTTATTTTCCGGAAATAAATGCAATATGGCTGCTTAACACGAATTTCCAACTTCTATGAAACAAACCCTCAAAACTCATTTGCGTGCAGGTAATAAATATTAGTAATAGTCAAAAAGCAACTATTTGGTATAAAAATATGCAGTTAATAACACAACAAATTAAGACACAAGGTAATATTAGTTCCACACACTCAATGCAGAAAGAACAGAGTAGTGTCACAAGAGCAAATTGATGATCCATTTTGGTGATAGTTTCAAGTTTAAGAAATCCTAAAGTACCACCAATATAACATTAGGTACTCTTATCATTACCCTTATGGACGATGGTGACGTAAAAGCATTGGTGACACAGCGAACAAGCCCTGTACCAACATCAAGCCACTTAGACTGGCAATAAATAAAAAAATTAATTAATATTTAAGTATCAAAAAAGCAGTTGTAAACTACCAATGACAATGTTGAGGGTAATAAACTATTTTACTATGTCTACTTTACAATAAATTAATAAACACACTGCATTTCTGTTCATGTCACTTTTTTTTTTTCAAATTACATATTCTCTGACTAAAGTTATGTGTTGGGGATGTTAAGGAATATTATATTGTTGCTAATTCGTGTCATATTTTGCAATTCTCATTCAATTATTATTTATACACACATTTCAATTATTTTAAATTGCCTTGATTGATGATAACAATATATCCAGTGATGCTGAAATGAGAAAAATACTAATTTTGAATGGTTTTGAATTGATTATACTTCTTATAATCTTATAAGTAATACTTGTAAGTAAGCCGAGACCTTCTAATAGAAATCGCATAAATATATCTTATATGTTTTTATAATACGGTGAATAAGAAATATTCCTGGAATGTCCTATTCTTTGTTCAGTAAGAAGAAATTAAAATTAGATGAAGCATGTAAGGTAATTAAATTAAAATTCTGGTAAAGTAAGATGTAAAGGCCACCATATTATCAGTACAATAGAATCCATCTAAACCATCTGGGTAGGACCGAGACCCTGGCCTGTTTTGTATTTAATAATTAGGATCAGATATTATATTTTCTGCTGTGGTAATAAAATTATAGTATATTTAAGTTCAGTTTTTTGTTTTTATATTATTTTTTGTGACCCTTTTGGTAGTCCCTTACACAATGAGGTCAGGAATGGTCCGCCCCCAATGACCCCATATAGGTGCTCTACTATGTATCAATGTGTTCAATGTACCCCAATCATGCTAATTTTTCATGTTTAAAAAGAGTTAAAAAAACATTCTATAGTAAACTATAAACAAGAATCATCCGAGTAGGTTTTTTTAAAAACTTGGCTATATATCATACAGATTGGTTTACACCTTGGTACAATCATGTAAGTCTCTCTGTAGTTAATAAATTTATATATTATCAGCATTATCAATTTTTCTTTTTTAGTATAAAACTAGCTGATTTTCCATGACAACTCTAGCCAGATTTCAAATTGTATGCATAAATAATCATTCCTGAATCCATTAATTATTGAAAATATTTGTGTTATTCAACTGTCAAAAACATTATGAACCAAACTACATGTGATAAACTAAACAAAAAATTTGAGCTGAGAAATAAGCTGACCAACCATAAACCACAAAGCTTGCTCATTTGCACTTACCAGGAAAAAGAAGAAAGATGGTTGTATGTTTGCTAAGAATCTACATCAGATTAATTTATTGCTATTTTCTTTATCGTTTTTTTTACAAATAATTTGGTATATTGGCACCAAAGTACATTATAAACCTTCTTATATTCTCCATATTCTTCCAATTATTTATTGTTCATTTGTTGAGTGCTTTAAGTTTTACATTTACATTTTTGAAAATTCAAATGTCTCTTTTGTGTTGTAATGTGAGGACACGTGCATATTATTATATTTATTGTACAGCATTAATTATTCTTCAAATAATTGTCATTTCATACATATATTGTGAACTTGGGGGTTAAAAACAGCTGCTTAACTAATTTTTATCAAAAATATAAATTTAATATATAATTAATGTATAATAAAATTTTAACTAAGAAAAATGCAAAAATGGATAAGAGGTCATTAAATTTTAATATATTTTGTAGTTTTAATATATATGATGCTGGATTACAATTGCAAAATGTGATTTGTTCCTCATTCAAAATGACTTAAAATTCTTCTGCCATTTTCTCTAATACATGAGGACTACTTTTATCTTCTTTCAGTAATTTTTTCAGATACTTTGAATTTAATATTCATCTATCTATATCAAAATTAATAATATGATTAGATTAGCCAATAAAATTACTGTATTTAATTCTGTTTGAAATGTATACAGTGCATTTCACCAAATATCATGAACGTTGAAGGAAATGTATATAAAAATTAACATAAATGATCTATAAATCGTTTTTCTTCGTGTCATTGTATTTCCTCATACACTGAATTTGATCTCTTATTGAACAAGTTACTACAACATTTTCAAAATTTATACTGTTGAAGAGACAAAAATATTTTCTTGGGGTGCTGCCATCTTTTAATTGTGAATAAATAAACTTTATTGTCAAAAATGAAGTTGCAAACTACATATTAACACGTGAAGGATGATAAAATAAGTTACTCTCTGCAAGGGACTATCCCATCAGTTTTAATCAAGAGCCGAAGCAGTGACAAATTTAATACTTTTAAGAGAAATTATTTAATAAATACGTACTGTTATCCATTTATTTATCCAAAATGAATCATAGATAGTATATGCAGTAAAAATTGTAGATTAATAATAACAAATGACATCCCAGCCTATGGAAAATCCACCACTACCCAGAGAAAAACCCAGGCCAGTTGAATTGGATGCATGTCACTAAATTTACAGTATATTTTGTAATTTAGTACTTTTATATAATTCTTTTTATAAGTTTCGACTTGAACATTGGAATTTTTAAATATACAAAATGAAGAGTATTTAGCACTGTGTTGTTTGATAGAATGCAACAATAATATATATAGATTTTTTAAATTATGATTATAAATGATACCTAATATTTTTGTTTTAGCTCTACAGGCAGCAGTTTCACAACTTGGTGATGACGGTATTGATATAATACCTAATAAATTAACTCTGAACATGTACTCTGCTGCTGGCTGGATCAATGTTTTTATGAGTATGATTAATTTTGCAATGTTTCTTCCTTGTATCTTTGTTGAAAGACCAATTGCTGCCAGAGAAGCTATGGTCAGTCAAGGAGCCGAGTCAGGTAAGATTTCAAACTTGTATGAGTTTTTAAATATTGTAATTGTTTTGGAAATAAAAATCTTTATTTTTTTGTGTCTTTATACTTTTAGAAGAAGCAACTTGGAGGGGAAGCAAGCCAGATTACATTTCTACGTGGACTTTAATCTCAGCCTTTTTTGTGCTTGTTTTCAACTTCGTTTTACTTGAGACGTAAGTATAAGTGAGCCTTCCAGAATAAAATTAATATTAACCTGAACTAAATTGATGAATGATGTATTTTCAGTCTGGGTACAGCTTTAACAATGGATCAGTTTGCTTGGTCTAAACAAGAAGCAGTGTATTATATGGGACTTTTAATGTCTGTTGGAGCTGTAATAGCTTGTGTAACATTCCTAGGAATTGGACCTCTATGCAAAAGGTAGAAA
This sequence comes from Laupala kohalensis, assembly GCA_002313205.1. Taxonomy (NCBI): domain Eukaryota; kingdom Metazoa; phylum Arthropoda; class Insecta; order Orthoptera; family Trigonidiidae; genus Laupala; species Laupala kohalensis. Next base: position 584,395 of record NNCF01127160.1, on the reverse strand, counting down.
TGCATCTGAACTTAATTTGAGATGTAGAATAAAGTAATTCAAATCAAAGTATTCAGAACATAAATAATCATAAATTTTATCTTGTATTTAAGATTTCCAGAAAGGCGAGTGCTTCTGTGGGGAGGTTTCTTTTTCATGGTTATTGGACGAGCCCTTTATATTCCATGGGGCACATCTCCTCCTCAAATTGCTGAACGTAACATAGGTATGAAACCAAAAGATCTGATTATTTGACTGTTCTACTGACAATATGTGAGTAGTCCTGACTGACTTATTGACTGACATATTCTCTTATTCAATAACAAAGAGAAAAAACTGTTAGAAATAGGAACTCAAAATTTTGACTGAATGTTTCTTTGTAGATACTCTCTAAGAACAGATTTTTCAATATTCCAATTTTATAATGGGAGAATTATGTAATATGCAGTTTTTCAATATTTTGATTATTTGTATCAAAGTAATTAAGAAATCTTATCAGTTTTCTTAAGAAAATATTTTAAATTTAAATATCTTCAAAATAGTGTGTTGGTTCTTTTTTATTTATCAGTGGTGCAGTGGGTAGAAATGTTGATAGAAAAACTTTCCATTTTTTTGTTGCTCCCTCTAATGGCATTGTGTATTATTTTTACTATATCAATGCTCTCCAAGAAAGGATGTTTCATTATTCTCATTTTGAACACATGACTAAGAGTGAAATGTGTATTTTTGAAATTTCAATATATCTCTTGAAATAATTCAGATGTTGTGGTTTTTGTAATGTAATGGTTTTGTCAACACTCATTTATCACAAAGGGTAAATAGTATTATGACTACAAAAACTCTTGTGCAAGGTCAGCTACGGTGGGACAGTTTTACTAAAAAAATTCTTATAAAAAAGAATACTAAATTACTAAATTGTTGAGAATTCTCACTTTGTGCCTTCAGGAATCCACTCTAATGACAATGTGTTAAACAAAAGCTTTTGAAAAGTCATACCCAAATTTTTTTCAGAAATTATTTTTAATACAAAAATATTCTCTGGGTTATATTGTCAGAGTGTTATTGGCTTGCAGTATTAAAACTAAAATATCCAGTGATATATTTCACATCTATATAATTTTCTTAAACTGATATTTTAATAAACTTTATTTATTTTAGATCATTTAAAAAACAATACCAATGAAATGAATAGCATAACCTATTCTGGAAACTTGACTGTATTGAATGTCACATCAGAAGATTTACAACACTTAAATTCCTCAGAACTTGGATGTCCATCTATTCAAACATGGTGTTATTATACTCCAAGTATGACCATATCACAATTTCTGTTGGGTTATGCATTAACTGCTGTTGGTTACCCTATTGGCGTGACATTGATTCAAACGATATTCTCCAAACTTTTAGGACCTCGCCCTCAGGTATTTCCTGCTTTTACATTTTCTTAACAATTTTACCTGTGTTTTTTCAGATATTTGTGTGAGAGATATTGAAATTATTTTGATTCTTCACATAGGGTGTGTGGATGGGACTGATGACAGGATCTGGCTGTCTCTCACGTGTAATGGGTCCTGTTTTTGTCAGTTATATCTACACAGAATTTGGAACTATATGGACTTTTGGAATAACTACAGTTATGATGGCGGCATCAATGGTTTGGCTTTGGCTTGTAGATAGTCGACTGATAGTACCTGAACCTGTACCTGAAGAGAAAAGTGTTGAGATTCCTCTTCGAGAAGGCACTCATGACTGACATGTAGCTGTTTATTGAATACAATAGGGTGAAAGCAGTGAGAATATATTTTGAATGTATGATGAAGTTTAATGTTTAAAAATGTATTATTTTAAAAAATAGAGACTTAATGAATAATTCAACAAAAATACTTTTATAAATGAGTGGTGAAACAATTATAAGGAATTACTGTTATTGTTCCAATTTTATGGACATAAATATATAGTTTTTAAATATCTTTTAAACCATTGATCATTAAACTCTCATCAAATTTCCTGGCACACTAATTCATTTTATTTTTCAGAAAAGTAATCCATAACCAAAAGAATATGATTGCTGACAAAAAAGAATTCCTCCATCACATATGTTCAGTTCTGAAAATGAAATATCTTTATAGAAGTCCAACATACTATGCAAAATAACAAATATTTCTTTTGTTACATATTACATATGGCAAAAATTAATAAGAAAATTAACTTTTCTGTTCACACATTCCTCTCTAAACCTGAATTTGGACCTCATGGGTACCATGTAATTAAAATCAAGGTATAGCTCGCAATATGGTACTGCTGCAATGTAGTAGTGTTGACTTATTTTTATTATTTTTTTATTGCAACTCACAAACCCATTGGCAATGTACTGTTGCTGTATATCCTTTCTGTGTAAGTTGAGTTCCATAAGCTTAGTTGGGACTGCCAAGGAAGTTAACAGAATTTTTCGAATTGCATCATAAAAAGCTAGAGCTAATAACAGTGTCAAGAAATTTTGACTATGAGTCAATAGATTTTGAGTATGGGAGGGCAAAGTCTTGACAAAGTTATAGATAATTAGAGATTCAATGAAATAATTTGGAAATAAATACATCTGCAAACTATTTTTCATGGATTTTGGAACTGTCCAGTTTGCCACTTCTTACCTTCTAATTGCCAAAAATTGTTGTTGTTTTTGGAAGGAGAGGCTTGAAAACAAACACATTTTACTTTGATATGCATCAAATCACAAAAGTTAAAACCACAGTTAAAGTTAATTTTTAAAGTTAAATTTCAAATTTTAGATGAACTTTTAGATTGCAATCTCTGCATCCTCCTCAAAATATCAAAATGCAACATGTCAGAGACATTCTGGCCTTCATAAATAAGATGAAAACTTTCCTGATGTATTAAAAAAGTTTTTCATTGTTTTCACATTTCTCTCCGAGATAGTGTAACATTTCTACCTGGTTCTAATTTTTTTTGTCACCACCACCTCATCTACTTTGAGGAAATAATATCTGATTTTAAGAATAAATTCTCTTTACTTGAAAAATAAACAAAATAACAATTTACAAAACATATACAAATGTTTACACATTAATAAATAGTTAACTATCTCAAGGTCTTTTTGGAAGACACTTCTGCTGGCTCATGACGTGTCCCTATCTCCTCCTTACATCAATTGTCACAGCCTTTGGATTGGGGGGCACCGCTGTTTTCTGTGCCTTTTATCAGTTAGAAAGGGGACGCGCTCCCATTGTCACCACCGCCGCTGCCCGACTCTCCGGCCCTCATGCGTGGAGAGGTCAGCGGCCTTACACTGTCCATATTTCCACATTCTTCAAACCCTTCGTCTTTCACAATGGCGCATTCAAAAGTTTCCTGGTTCTCCGCCCTCAAGAATAGTCCATTCACTGCCCCTTCGTGGGCACTGCCTGCTTCAGTACCGGTAGCTTCAGCCGCACGTGCAGCGCATGACGTTACAATGGATTGAAAGTAAATGCTTAAGATCACATATTTGATTTTGAACAAGGATGGATGATTTGACTTGATTTCTGGTTGAAATATTAATTTTTGCCTTTGGAATAGAAAATGTCAGAAAATAGTTTTCTTCACCATTTCTTCCAATTATCTTCTCCAATCCATTACTTTATAATTGGTTCTCAAGTGAAGAGCAGTGGTGAGCTTTTGAAAACTTCAATGTCCTTCTTGGAGTATTGAATCACTCTGAACTGCCACTCCAACTTGCCAAAGACCCTATCTGAGGGTATAAATGAATGGCCACAGATATGGAAAAGCAACAACTTCTTTGACGAAGTGTTGTTTCATTTCGATACCAATGAAATAATGTACAATGTAGTTCTTATATTTTTCTGGCAACCATCTCAAAACAAATTTACCTGAGTGATGACATCAAAATTCAAAGAATGCATATGTTGGTGCAATAATAACAAAATTTGAAAAGACCCTTCATTATACTCATTTTCTGCCAGGTTCAGATGTACAATGTAGTATTGTCTTTTGTTGTGGTTCCTTTGAATTACCTTTGCACATGGTAGAGTTATAAAAGTACAATTGATGCAAATAGGTATCTTTGGCCAGACCAAACTGTATTCTTTTTTTTATTTTTTATTTTTTGATAAATGAAGTTAAGCAAAAAAAAATAGTTTCTTCTTTATTGTGTACTACATGTTCCCATAAAAACTTTCTTTTTTTCCTCTCATCTCTTTATAGACTCTGTTTTCTATGTGGATATGTTGAGCACCTGTCTGTGATGGGTGTATCAAAATAATATTGAAATATTTATGAAGTACTGATCTGCAAAGTTTATAATGAACTTTGCAGAACTTTTATTTATTTATTTATTTATTTATTTCAATGTTTGTTGAATAATAATTGACAGGTCATATTATAAATAGCATGGAATCTCTTGTGTCTTTCTAAGAATAGAATAAGATGTTAAGGGCTCTAATGACCTTGAAGTTGATGAGCCCTAAAGCCCCAAGAAAAGAAAAATTTGTTTTTACCATTTAATGGGATTTATTTATTTATTTATAATATATTGTTGTAAAAGTATTTGAAGATGGTTTATAGTTAATCAAAATTGACAATGTGTGCAGATCAAATTACAAACCCTCATTTGATCTTGTTTGGCTCTGTGGACATATTGGACATTGTTTGATGCACAACTTTGATTTAATTCATGTAATCACTTGTAGAATTGAAAAACAATAACATACTATTAGTTATTCAATTGTTATACTGAGATAAGAGTTCCTGATTGAATATTCATCAACTGCGGCAACACCTACAATGATTCTGAATTGTTCTGATTAAAACCTTCATTTTATCATCAGTAAAATTGATGTAAATTTTATTAATGGATAATCCAAATCTATGATTAATATATTGGGCATCATTTTTTTAAGTATTGAACTCAATTTTTTTTTTTTTTGAATTTTTATAAGTAGTTTGAGATTTGCAGAACTTGAGTGTCATCTATTGCAAATAGTACAATAGTTGTGAATAGTAGGAACATTATTATTTAACAATTTTAGAACCTAAAAATACAGAGTCTAGTTATGATCATGTGGTTCCTTTTGGAAGCAAATGAATTGCAAGTACTGTGATAAATGAACTACTTATAACTTTCACCTGTGGATGAATTTTTTACTTTCTTGTATACGTAGTACATACAAAGTTATGTAATCGTGAAAAAATTCGAAAGCGAAATTTGGACGGAAATATACGATATGGTTATCCCTGGTTCAGAGAAAGTTGTTTTTGGCATAACGAACGTTATGAAAATTATCACAGTCATTGCTGCATCACTAGAATCCATTAATGATTATTCAGTGATAATTTGGTGAGTGATTCAATTATGTAATACAGCACACACAGAATCACTAGTACAGATGTGATGCAGCTAAGTATTGGTTTATCACTCATCATTAGCAACACACGTGAAGTACTGCTGTAATCACACAATCACTTTTCACTCATCACTTACATCATTGCCTCATCGCACGCAGGCAGTGATTATTGTGTGTGATGGCAGTGATAAGTTTCTGTGACGGGTCCGTCCGCCTGTCCGTCTGTGAGCAGCGATTCTGAGTAAATGAATGGATCAATTTTATTCATACTCGTATTTCGTAATTACGGTAGAATTTACTTGTTGTCGAATTTCTCAGAAACGGCTCCAACGATTTTGCTTAAATTTGCTGTACGTAAGGTACACTTAGTATGCATTCCATCCGCATTAGCGGTATTTCGCTTGAAAGTTTGGTATAAACGCAGTAAAATTATTTCTGTCTGCTACACTTACACATTAGTTTACTGTTTCAAGAAGCTTGAATAATATTTAGCATATATATGGCTAAATGAGAATGTACATAAAATGTATTAATCTGTGTGAAATTTATTAAAATCTTTAAAATAAAATAAATAAAAACGGATGAGACATAATTCCTGGTTGCGCGACAGGGCAGCTGACTGGTTGGTGTATAAATTAGCAGTGTAAATGGACCAAGCAGACGTATAATACACTTTTCGTAAACTGAAATGAAAGATATGATAATGATAAAATACATAGGAGGACAGCAAACGCACTGCAGATACGAAAATACATCAATTTCTCTCTACAACGAAATTACATTTACATAACACTTTTCGGTATTTTTGTCATCTAGGCTGCAGATGGAGAAACGTATATGAAAAAGTATGTGCAACGGTTTTGCACCACTAGTTTCCTTTTGTATTTCGTACCCACTCGTAAGTCTTTTAGATAGGGAAAGGAAACAACCTCCGAAAATGTAAGAATTTGGCGCTTAAAACTCCTCTGTCGAGACTTCCCTTTGCCATTGTCCTCCACTCTGCCTCTGCCACTCTATCCAGCAGACTCGCTTAGTTAGGGTGACCAACGCTACCATAAGCATTTACTGCTCTCACTGTACCATGTACATTTTTTCTATTTCGGCGTGATTATTAGACTTACGGATAATCGAATTGAAGTTTCATTTTTATCTATATTAGAGTCAGCGGACTTTTCCAAAGATAAAGTTAATATCAAAAAATTACATTACAAAGTTTGTCGTGATGTAAAATAAAAATTAAATACCAGTGATTTCAAATTCTATACATTCAACAAGAACACATTCTTTTTAGAGTGAAATACATGAATCTAATTATCCAGATATTGCAGCAATATATTTTACCTCAAAAATGATATATTTTGATTTTTTTTTTCAGTGATCAAACGAAAACCGGTGTTTTCAACGTGGTATGGACGTTGACTCTTTTGAGTTATAAAAAATAAACGTAGAAAAAAAGAAATCTTGAATTTATAACGATGTCGCATATCTTAGTATTTTAACTAGGTTTTGAGCAACCTCTCTGTTGAATTTCATTAATACGAATCCGATAATTTACACGATACATCTCGACTAACAAATGAGTGCACTTTTTCAATTATAATATTAGTAAGGATCTCAAATTCCAATACATTTAATTGATATGTCTTCTACATTTCATTATATTTAATAGACAGATAGGTTCCCAACGCGGTGTCAAAGAACACGAAGCGAATCTATGGAAAATTGTCGAAAAGAGGATCGACGCGGCGCGGTGTGTGTCAAATGAAAATTGAAGAGAAACGGAAAAGAAGTCCTCAAAGAGGTAAAGTACCTCAGTCAATCAGCAAAGTTTGCATTGTGAGGAACAATTGTCTTCGATGAGACATCAATTGTTGTTATTGAAAAACTCCTCCTCGATATTAATTTTTGAAGATTCGGGTAAAAGCTAAGAAAGTCGTCACAAATCGTACATACTTGGGAAGATGTATCGCAGGTGAATTTATTGGAAAACTTAGGTCCCAACCAAAACTCTTCCGGGAATATACTGGAATGCTCCCTATTACATTTGATTACATTCTCAACGCCATTCAACCAAACTTGAAATTATCTTGTGATTATAATAAATTTATTGTCAAAAAACTGTACAAACTGCGTATGACCACGTGGAGGGAAAAAAACTAATTTACTCTCCGGAAGCAAGCAAGGGACCATCCCATCAATTCCGATCAAGGGCCCTAAGGCAGAGGCGGATTCAAAAAATTCAGCAAAAATTCCTAGATAAGATAAAAAG
>NNCF01127160.1:533190-563974 GCA_002313205.1 Laupala kohalensis | reverse complement strand
ATATATATATATATATATATATATATATATATATATATATATATATATATATATATATATATATATATATATATATATATTTACATACATATACACACACACTAGAACAGGAGCAAATGGTTTTATAGCGAATATAATAGCCTTATAGTTTGCAGTCAAAGGTGATTTGGTCGGGAGTCTTGTTCGCTTTCTCACGGGTACGTACTTCTCCATCTCTCCCCCCATCCTCTCCAGATAGGCATTTCAATTCACATGACTGGTGATCAATTCTATGAGGTATTTAATGGGCACGAATTATTTGCTATTTGTATAAGCGAAATTTACAGATAAAAATCTTTGAATCGTATAAATTACAAGAATAGTTTAGATTTTACAAGCAGGTTAATGAACTTGCACTTTAGCCACCGCCGCCGCTGTGCTGCTAAGCAGGCAGGAGAATTTCACCAGAGCCCGGCGAATTGTTTTGAAGCAAATATTTGATTTTTAAAATAATCTTACGACCAACATCTCAATATTGAAATATTTGCTAAAAGTGTTCAGTCATAAAAATGTGTATATTGACCTCCAAACGATTGTTTGAATGATTCTGATACAAACATTTTCAAGAGTGCTTCTTCTTCTTCCAGTAGCACTACGGTTCTTTTAGTTTAGCCCTGGCTTTCTTTATAATAGATGCTCATTCTCTTAGATCTAATGCCTTCTTATGACATTTTTTAACCTTCATACTTCTGAAATCGTCCTCCACTTGATCAAACCATCTCGTCCTATATCCAACACAATATCAGGAGCTTTGTATAAATCTGATAGTTCTTTATTCATTCTAAGTCTCCATAAATTTTGTTGCCGAATAGGTCTATACACACGCCGCAGTTTTATTCCGTTCATAGACTCGAAACATTTGTGTGTAACTGCAGTCAGGGTCCTACATTCACACCCATACAAGACAACAAATTTGATCATGGTATTATACAGTTGAATTTTAACTTTTATACTCTGTTTCGAAGGAGTTTGTACAGACTGTCGTAAGTTGTATTTCCTGCAGAGATTCTTGATCTGATTTTTCTTTTTTTTTTGTTGTTGTTGTGGGACTTTAGGGCTCGTCAACAGCGAGGTCATTAGAGCCCTGATCTGATTTCATCTTCCATTTTATTGTCCTCGGGAGTTCCAAGGTATCTAAAAGAAGTTACATTCTCGTATTCTATATTATTAATTTTAGTTAGTTTAAGAGGAGATCTGCTTAGTCGCATTGTTTCTACGTACTTGGTTTTTGTGGTGTTAGTGTTAAGACCTTATTTGCTGTGCAGGAATATTAATGTACGAGCACTTCTTCAATATCCAGTTTTCTTCTCCCCATTATCGTCAAGACGTCCGCGTAGGCAAGCATTTCTTTGCTTCTATCACAGAGAATACCCTTTTCTGCATCAGTATGNAGACAGGTATGGCTCACCAATTTCTCTAATTCTTGAAAACAATGGCTGATAAAATATTCCCTTGTCTGACACCTCGAGTGGAAATAAAAGTTCTTGAGGTTCTTTCTTGTATTTTGACCACAGTTTAGGTGTTACTTAAAGTTATTTAAATCAGTTTAATTAATTTTGATGGTATGTCATAGTTATAAAATCTTAAGAATCTGATCTCTTTTGATGGAGTCAAAGGTCTGCTTAAAATCAATGTACAGTTCATGTATAGTAACACTATTTTCATAACATTTTTCAAGAATTTATCGTAGTGTGAAGATCTGGTCGATAGTGCTGCGTCCCTGTCTGAAACCTGCTTCATAATCCCGTAAGATTTCTTCGGAGTAAATTGACAGTCTTGAGGCTAATATAGAAGAAAACTTTATAACATATGCTTAATAGGCAATTCCTCTGTAGCTCTTGTAGTCTAACTTGTCACCATTTTTGTAAATGGGATAAATTATTACCTTATGCCAGACGTGAGGCATTTTCTCTTCATTTCCAGAGTTTATAGCCTCCATTTCTAAGCATTTCTGATGGTATTTCATTGCATACTGGTGCTTTATTTAGCTTTAACATCTTAATGGCGCTCTGAAATTCAGCAAAATCAAGGTTCAGGTCAAGAAAGTATTTTCTTAGCGGTCGCACAGCTCGTATGATTCTCCTTTAGTATTTCCTGAAAATAATTGGCTCAGATATGTAAGATTTCTTCTTCATTGCTAATGACATATCCTTCTCCGTCTTTACATATTTTAGTTCTTGGCGGGTACCCATCTCTGAGGGTTGTGACTTTCCCATAGTACTTTCTTAACTTCTCCTCGGCTGGTCAGATTTTGCATTTTTTCTATCTCTTCCTCAAACCAAGCTTTCTTTTTCTGCCTACAAAATTTCTTGGCTTGCATCCTTATATTCAGATATACTATTTCGTGTCTTTCTCTCCTGCATTTTCATTCGAGCTCTGTCCCTCAGCTCTAGAGCCTCTTCACATTCATCGTCGAACCAAGAGTTTTTTTCCATCTTGGGTTTCGTAACTATTTTATCACTACCTGCTCGATAAATACTCGTTTTGATACGCTGCCATTTTGCTTCAACTGACTCATAAGGTTCGTGTGATCTTCAAGAATAACTGACTCATAAGGTTCGTGTGAATTCACGTCTACTTTCACTTTGTAGACGTAACTTATTCTGGGATCTGTTAGTTTTTCTACATTGTACCTTGTACTTTTAAGTCCTTGTTGAGGTCGTGTTTTTGTCTAACTTTAACCTTTACCAAAAATTATCACTGCTACAATTAGGTCTTCTCATGGCTCGCACATCCGCTATATCAGAGACGTGACGTGAATCTACCATAACGTGATCAATTTGCGTATATTTGAGGACCTGGTCACCTGGTACAATCTACATGGTCTTATGAATACCCTTATGAGGGAATTGAGTGTTAAAATTACTAAGTTGTTTGTAATAGTAAAGTTTATTGCTCTCATTCCATTGTCATTTGAAGTGGAATGGTATGTGTGTTAAAATCTTCTGATGTCAATCGAGCAAAGTATAGAAGGATGCTTTATCTTCAAAACGCTACCTCTGTAGGGGCATGTATATTACGAAATGAGATGTTAAAAAATTTGCCTCTAATTCTGTGTATATAGTCGTGGAGAAATTGGTGTAAATCCAACAATATAGCTTTTGTATGTATTGTCAATCATGAATCTGTTCCCTAGTTTGCGTGATTCACCACTGTGGCAAATAAAATTCTGCAATTCGTAGAACCCTGATCTAAGCCATTTAGCCTCCTGCACTGCTGTAATAGCTGTATTGTATCTCTTTATAGGCCCGAAAATGCAGAGTTTTTGGTGGAATAAATTCGGACAAAACAGGAAATCATCTTAATACCTTCACTTGGTCCCAAATACAAGAAATATGAGTTTGCAGCACCTCGGAGGTGTGCATAACTTTTGGCAGCAAAAAAAAAAGAAAAAAAAGAAACACACACACGAAATTTTTGCTCTTTTTTCAGATTTTGCTTATATTTCGGAAACAAGGCATAGCACAGAAAAGTATACTCCATCAAAAATTAAAGAACATGATATTATGCGTCACGCGAAGAATACCTAACATTAAATTCGGTTCAGCGGTTTGCCCGGAATGGCCGATCAAAAAACACCAATTTTTTGCAACTTAGCAGAAATAGTTGTAATAGTCATTTTCAAACCTCTCAAATTTCGCAATGAGCGCTCCAGTAAAAAAACTTTTCCAAAAAGAGTTGTACGTCATTAAATACTAAATTCAAAAAACGCAAAATTTCCCAAATTGGCTCAATTTTAGTTTTGTAGAGGCATATATGCGAAAAACGAGTTTTATGACATTTTCGCTTCACCGCATCTTTCTTCACTCTCGATGGGTATAGTTGTAAGAAATATTTTAAATTTAATTTTGAATAGCATCCAAATATAATATTTAGGTACTTATATTGGACTAAAAAATAGTTAGGGGTGGTAATGATGTCGATATATAAATTTCAGTTGCCAATCTTTTCTTATTTAAGGATGAGCATGGAAAAGTGTTTCTTTTATGATAGAAGTTTGTTTGTGAATGAATCAACAAATATGAAGAGGAGATATATTGAAATCTTCATAGAAATTAGCAAGACGAATTAAGATTGATATAAAAATGTGCACGGACTCTACTCAATCACAATGCATGAACTAGTCTGGAAACTTTATTTGAAGCGAAAGGAAAAGTGCACAGTGAAAGTGGTAGTTGTGCTCTGAGGTCTAGTGATCCTGAATTTGATTTTAATCTTAACTGTGTAATATGTTATTTCCACGCTTCATCTGAAATCGAGAAGAGGGAAATTGAAAAGAATAAAAACAGAAGAGAGACTTTATCATGTTGAAACTAGTAGTTAGAATTCTAAGAAATCCTCATATTGCTGCTGAAAGGAAGGAAAATGAAGGTCTGACACGAATCCGTCTCTTTTCTGATCCAGTGTCCGCAGAGGTTAGGTATCACAGAACATGTTTGTTGAATTGATTGAGATCTTCTACAAAAATCATTTGTTGGCTCTTTATTTACTGTCCGTGTTTGACGAAAATGGAATGCGAAAAAAGAGGAAATCAGTCTTCTGTGATATGTTCTTCCCGGTGACTGAAGATGTCGACTTTACTGGCATTCGTGGTTGAAGGTGGATTTTTATTACGTAGTGATGTGGCTGTCAGGGAAATATTTTCTGCAATCCTTTCTACATATGTGCAATACATAGGAAACAATTATAAATATGAAGGAAAAACTACTGTTTTTGATGGCTACCCTGATTGTGCTGATGCCAAAAGCACCAAAACAGTGGAGCACTTGCTCTGCAAAAATTGTCTGCCTCAACTGTTGCATTTGATGAGTCAATGACATCCGCAAAACCGAAAGAAAAATTACAAAGGATGAAGTAATACCTTCTTTACTTACTATAAATATATTCTATAAAATGGTACTCATTGGGAAAGCGTCATGTTGAATGTAGAACAATTTGAAAAATATAAAAATTATTGTTTAAGCTGAAGATTTAGAAAGCAATGCTGAAATTTAGAGAAGTGGCATACTTCAAGAATTGAAGTCGCTTTTCATGTAATACATAGTGCAGGTAAATCATATGTTCAATTGCATAAATAGAACTTAGATCTTTAAGTAAGTGAGCAAAATATAAATGAATATTATATTTGAATGCTATTCAAAATGAAATTTAAAGTAATTCTTACAACTATACCCATCGAGAGTGGAGAAAGATGCGGTGAAGCGAGAATGTCATAAAACTCGTTTTTCGTATATATGCCTCTACAAAACTAGAATTGAGCCAATTTGGAAAAAAATTGCGTTTTTTGAATTTAGTTTTTAATGACGTACAAATCTTTTTGGCAAAGTTATTTTACTGGAGCACTAATTGCGAAGTTTGAGATTTGTGAAAATGACTATTACAACTATTTCTGTTAAGTTGCTAAAAATTGGTGTTTTTTTGATCGGCCATTCCAGGCAAACCGCTGAACCGAATTTTATGTTTGAGGTATTCATGTGACGCACAATTTCATGTTCTTTAATTTTTGATGGAGTATACTTTTTTGTGTTATACCTTGTTTCCGATATAAAAGCAAAAACTGAAAAAAGAGCAAAATTTTCGTGTGATTGTTTTTCTTTTGCTGACAAAAGTTATGCTCACCTCCGAGGTGGTGCAAACTCATTTTACTTGTATTACGACCAGGTGAAGGTATTAAGAAAATTTCCCGCTTTATCTGAATTTATAACTCACGTGTTCCTTATTTCGTTTGCCTAAGCGTCTTCGTTTTTCAGTCCAGAATCTGTAATTGTTAGACTTCTGAACAGTAATTTTTCATGGGGATGGGTTATGAACCCTAAAACCAACCCACAGAATCCGGAGGACCAGTTCGGTTTTCTGTCGGGGTTTTCCTTCCCTTAACCTTTGAAGATTCCTCCTCCTCCTACTGGCAGCAGGTGGTATGAATCTGGAGGGGTATTAGGAACGATATCGATATCGGTGTGGAACACACTTTGTCTGGAAACTGCGCTGAGACCTGTCCGGTTTGGGAGACCCTACCAGTAGCTACGAAGGGCTCTAATGACCTCGATGTTGACGAGCCCTAAAGCCCCACAAAAAGAAAGTAGCTACGCTACAGCAGGCATAGCTCTCAACTTCATTGGAACACGGAAATCCTCTACACCCGCACGGACAGTGGTACGCTAAGGTGGTGTTGCTATGGTAAAAGTGCTTTCTATATTTTCAGTGATTTTCGCAAAAGTTTATTCTACATTTCTTTTTCCGTGCTTAACTGAATCAGTATATAGTTTTTCAATCATTTTGATAAAAGAAATGAATGTATATTTTTAAAAGCTTAAACTCAAAAAGGTAGATATGAGCGTTATATTAGAAATCATAGATGCACAATAAATTTCGATAATTCTTTTCTTAGTTTATTCTTTCAAGAATTTAAGCTTGTTGCATGATGAAAAACATCAATAGGTATAAAAAACATCAATAATTATTATCATTTGGAGTATACTTTAGATATTACAAATATAATCCTGAACTTGCCCCTCCATTGCTGGGATGTAATGAATAAATAATATATCTGTAAAACAATTATTTAAACAAACAGGAATCTCTTAAATTACGCTGAAGTTCACCGCCAGGTAACAAATTAACTATGCTATGTTGAATAGAAATGAGACGGGACGGAGATCCGAATCTCGGTCCCGTCTCCTATTTTCATTCAATATAACATAATTAAATATTTTAAATTTTCTATTTTGGTCTATTTTAAATGATTTAGAAGAGTTATTTTTTAATGTAACAAAAACATATATGCAAATCCTGTTTCTAGTCTACATAAATGAAATGAAACACTCATTAGATTCATCCATTATCTGCCTTCCTTTTTGCGATCACAAAACTGGGAAGTTCTCAGCTCTGCGCCGCTACGTCACGCGTCGAAGTTGCGTTTCTATTTGCGCCTCGGATTCTAGGAGTCGCCATGGATGACGGCATGTAGCTTCGAGTACACTTTAGACTTAAGAAGAACACGTGTCGATGTACGGCGAATAGCGTCATATCTCTCCTGGGCACCACAGTGAGCCAAAGGTGGAGTAATATTTTAGATATTTTGTTTTCCAAGGTGATAGGCGCCTTCGCAATTTCAAAACTCAGGGGAAAAAGGTTTTGTACAAGCAAGTCAGGGGTTTATTTCGTTGTAGTATTTGTAAATGGGAAATTTAGCGTGATATTGAAGCTTATGTATATGGGATGATAGGAGGTAGGAGGTGGGTGGTAGGGCTATTATATGTAGGTGGGCAGCTTGGCTGGGTTAACCAAGAACTTGGCTCAAATAAGGTGTTAGCAGGAGTAAGAAATATCAACAGTTAATGATACTAGGAGTAGTAGGAGGTAGATAGAAAAAAGAGGGTTGTCTTTTCAATTGTCACAGCTATATATAAACTTGGACATTGAAGTGAAAAGTTACAAATTTTTTCTGGTCCCGTTGGGAAGGAAGTCAGGGATTTAGTGAAACTATTGCAAGTGAGAAGCGGAATCGTGCTTGTCGTTCCTAAACTTCCTCAAAGAGCAGGAACTGACAGGCGAGGCGTCGATAGAACTATTGTTAGAGATAAGAATGTTTGTCAGTGATGCATCTCTCTTCGCCTAAGCAACCAGGTGCCATTAACGATAGCGGTTTTCTGTAATTGAGCTATTAGTTCATTTCAAATATTTTATTCTTGTAGTTGACTTTTAAGGAGAAATTTATCAACGCCATTCCATTTAATTAAAAACAAAAACATATAGCTTGAAGTTACGGTAGCCAGACCAGTAAGCAAGAGATCGCTCGCGGTTTTCCTGGCTACCAGACACTTGGACCAATGAACGCGAAGATGGATAGAAGGCAGCATCAGACTTTTGAGCCTGCACCGACTAGAGAGCTTGGTAGAATAACCTGGATCTGCCAATTGAACGAGGAGGGTCTTAGTAGATCTAAGAGTGAGTACCTCTCAAAATTTCTATTGGAAAATCAAGCTGACGTAGCCATTCTCCAGGAAACGCAGATCGAAAACGAAGAGCAACAGAAGGCCTGAGGCAGGATACATCACTACGATCTCCTGGGAGCTGTGTATCACCGCTACTATGGAGTTGCAACCTATGTGAGGAGTAACATTGAAAAGGCATCCCTGGTCACATTTTCATCTGAAGATTTGCGACACGTAGTGACAAGAATTGGGGTACTGACAGTGGTAAACATATACAAGCCCCCTCAAACAACTTGGTCACAGAATGTCATAGACACTCATCCTCATCCCACAATATACGCTGGAGACTTAATAGTCACCACGTCGACTGGAAATATCGCATAACGGAAGATAATGGGAAAAAGCTATCAAACTGGGTTGAAGAAAAAATCTGTTCTTCGTTTTTCATGAAAAAGATAAAAACAGCTTTAAATCTGCCACGCACAATACGGAAATAAACCCTGACCTGAGCTTCATCACCAGAAATTCCCAGACACATCCTATCCCCATACGTAGGAAGGAAAAGGATAGCTTTCCTCACTGACAACACCGCCCGATTATTCTTGAAATTGGAATGAGTATCCCGCTTATTCGCTCATTCTCACGTCCCAGATGGAATCTGCAAAAAGCAAAATGGGAACAATTCGCTAAAGACATTGATCAAACTGCAGTGGATTTCAGCAAGATGGTACAACTATAATAGATTTTTAAAGATAACAACAGCAACCGCAAAAGATATATCCCTCGGGGCTATCGCAAGGAATACATCCCAGGATGGAATGAGGAGACGGAAAGATTGTATCAGAAATTCCTTAAAGAGAACGACGCCGAAATTTCTGATGAGCTCCAACGCAATCTTGATTCAGCTCGTAGAAGGAAATGGGAAGAAGCCACTGAGGCTTTAGACCACGAAATCAAGCAGGAAGGCATGGAACCTCTTAAGGAAACTTGGAAAAGCCAGCGCACCTGAGAGAAAAAATGCCAGATATCAGCCCTGACCAGATTTGTCTCACTATCAAGACCTCCTACAGTCAGGAAA
This sequence comes from Laupala kohalensis, assembly GCA_002313205.1. Classification (NCBI taxonomy): domain Eukaryota; kingdom Metazoa; phylum Arthropoda; class Insecta; order Orthoptera; family Trigonidiidae; genus Laupala; species Laupala kohalensis. Next base: position 554,923 of record NNCF01127160.1, on the reverse strand, counting down.
CACACAACTTTCATCAAGCGTCACCTGAAATTGTTTCGCTAGTCAGAAGAAGCTTTGAACGACGTTTCCCGTCCATTATCACTAGAGAAACTAAATAATGCCATTGGAAAAATGAAAACATAGGTTTGATTGTATTCTCCCTGAATTTTTTATGCACAGCGACCAGCGCACCAGGGAATGACTGAGCCAGTTGTGTTAACATATTATGTAGACTGGCCAAGTACCACATGAATTCAAGAAAGCGAAGATAATATCGCTGCTGAAGCCTGGTAAACCAAGGGACAAATCAGAAAGTTATCGTCAAATTTCTCTCCTAAGCACGAGCTACAAGTTGCTGGAGAGGTTCATTTTAAATCAGATAGAGCCAACACTGGAGGAAAATCTACCAGTTGAACAAGCTGGCTTTCGTCACAATAGAAACTGCGAGGATCAGGTATTCAGTCTAACTGGCCACATTGAAGAATGTTTCCAACGAGGATAAGACAACAGTTGCCTTCATAGACCTCACAGCAGCATATGACACAGTATGGCAAGATGGTCTACTGTATAAACTGTACTGCATTGTCTCGTGCCAGAAATTGTTGTGTCTCATGGATAATATGCTACGTGACAGAACCTTCCAGATAATAATGGGCAACAAAACTTAAGAAACTGAACAACGGTCTTCCTCAAGAATCAGTTCTCGCACCTGCCTTTTTCAATTTGTATATATCCGATATGCCGGAAATAAAAGGGCGGAAATTTGGCTATGTTGATGATCTGACCATAGCTATCCAAGCCAAGCGAATGGAGGATGCCGACATTCTCCAATCCCAAGAACATAAGGATATCGGAAATTTCTACACGGAATGGCGACTCACTGTTAGCACAAGCAAAACGGAAACAACGTGTTTTTATTTAAATAATAAGGAAGCCACAAAATCTCCAAAAGTATATTTCAATAATAAGATACTTCGCCACTACCAATTACCAAAGTACCTTGGAATAACACTACACCGTACCTTATCTTTCAATAAACACCTGCAAACTACAGCAGCCAAAGTCAACACACGCAACAACATCTTGCACAAGTTATGCGGTAGCAAGTGGGGAGCATATACTTCCACCCTCCGAGGTTCTGCCCAAGGACTCGTTTACTCTGTTGCTGAATACTGCTCGTCTGTTTGGCTGAATACCAGTCATGTACACAAACTAGATGCCAGGATAAACGACACGATGTGCCTCATCAGTGGATGCATCAAGAGTACACCCCTGGACTGGTTACCTGTGCTTAGCAACATCGCCCCACCCTACCTCAGCAGAAACGCTTTCTTGGTCCGCAAGTTAGAAAAAATCCAAAATAACCCAGAACTGCCTGTACATAAGGACATGCCCCATTTATCACTGAGGTGACTAAGATTTAGAAAACCCCCTCTGACCCTAGTAGAGCAATTACTGGCAAATGGAGAGTTTAACATTAGTGAACAATGGTAGACAGCTTGGAAGGCGGATGTCCTATTGGGTGACCATCGACCCTACACAGAAACCTCCTGGTTTCGAGCTCCCTCGCCAACAGTGGAAAGTCCTGAACAGATCCGTACTTCACATGGAGTTTGCAGGACCTCCTCTACAAATGGGGCAAGATCTCAAGCCCTCATTGTGACTGTGGAGCCCCTCCCCAGATAGTTGACAACATTGTCAGTGAGTGCAACACCAGATCTTACCTAGGGCCAAAATCGGACTTTTACGAAGCGAAGGATGCTGCAATTTCCTGGCTGGGTGGCTTAGACAATAATATTTAAGAATTGTCTTTAATGTTCGGATTACATTGTTATTGTTAACTTTGTTGCCAGTTAATTGCTCTTACTATTATTAATGTAGTAACACCATACTGTGGCAGAACGAAAATTTCGTTTATAATAATAATAATACGAATAATATGAATTGACCGACGTTCATTTGAAATTTAATGCGCCTCGACTCGCTCTTTCTCAGGGGGCCACGCATAATTGGGTTCGTTTTTTTATCTAAGGGATAGACCATACTAGGGTTCCTCTACAGGAAAACGCTATTGACAAATTGAAATCCATTAAATTTAATCAACATGAAACACATACAACAAGAAACCTTCATGTTATCCCCAAAAGAAACACACATAACTGGAAACCAATGAAAACATGAAATACACTAGTATTTCCGCCGAATTCGGCTGCTCAATGACAAACAATAAATTTAAACAAATTGAACATCTAAAGTAGACATTAAAATACTCTCTCCTTTAACAAATAAACAAACACTGAATTTACAATAATTCTTGCTTCTTGAAGTGCAATTATATTGATACTGAATTTGAATAATAATTAAGTGGGTTTTTTTTTCTTGCTAATGGGCCTTCTTCATTAATTATAAAGTCCAAAGTTCTGAGCCCCTCTAAACAATACAACCCGCACTTGTCTTCTCGCAATAGCGCATGACGATATGTGTCGGATGCCACCAACAATCGTAAAATACCTCAACCTGATGACTAATCAAGCAGTGAAGTGCTGAGCGGAGGGTGCGTCACGCGCACGGGAAGCCAGCCTGGCCTCGACCTCAGAATGACATCCGGTCAACAACGTCATTAGCGCCAGCAAACCTGTTGGTGCCTTTCTCCCTCAAGCTATGCTGCCTGGATGCCCGCAGGAGCGGCGTGGACCCAAACCATCATGGATCGATTTCAAAGGCGGTCCTTGGATTCTCTGGAGCGCTCGCCGAATGGATATATTTTTCGTACGAGTTTTGTCGCGTCTCGGATTTAGAATTTACTGCCGAAAATCTCAGCCAAAGACTGATGAATTAGTTCCGCACTATCTATTGATTAGCGAACTCGGAAACCTCCTCGGACATAATGAGCTATATGAGAAAAACGCTGAATAATCTGAGCTCACTGCAACACGAAAAATATAAGCTGAATAAAAATGAGCAATATGAGCTCAACACTGCAGAACAATAATAATCTGAGTAATATGAGCAAGGCTGCTGAACAATAATAATCTGAGCTGACTGCAACACGAAAAATATCAGATATCTAAGCAATATGAGCTGACTGCAACACGAAAAATATCAGATATATGAGAGCGAATTTCCATTTGCCATTCCTTCAATGGGCTTCTTCCCTTCCTACACCTCTTTTTCCACTTCCCAGATCTCTCAATTTTGAACTTCACGTGACGGAAAACTTCCAATGCAACAACTGTTCCCCCCTTCTAAGCCTAAATTCTGATTGGGAATTTTGAATAATTTCGAACTATTTCCAACCGCTATTTTTTCAACGATTTTTTTCTGACAAGTCACCACTTGCTTCTTCCCCCTGCGTCCTTGGTTATACGGCCGGGACGGGTCGTCTTACCCACCTCCCACGCTCACTTGCCATTTCTAAAGAGCTATAAATTTTCTCTTCTACAAAGAGCTCATGGCGCGTCTCTGTGCCTCGCCAGATGTGAATGTTGCCTCCGTCAAATCTCAACGGTGGACTTTTAAATTTTAGAGCGTAGGGAGACTTTCCTCCCCCGTTCCATCGCTCGTTTTTCTAATTTAAAACGCAATACGAGGATGATTTCTTCCTTTTAATTACCAAATTATTCAACTCTCACAATACTAAATATATCTGTTTAAATGTATTTGTTCAGTTTATGTGTAATGTATCATCTATATCTAAGTACCATCTATATCTACACCAAATGATAAATAAATAAATAAAATTTTTTCATGACGTTGATATTTTGTGTCATTGTTTTGCAGGCTTCGCAGTTGCAGTTGCTGAATGGAAGTTACGATTGGCTTCTGTGGGGTCCCCTTGGATACGAACAAGAGAATGATCTTGAGTTACGGCTCGACAGCGAAGTGACCTTGGTTGCCGGGGACAACATCTATGTCGCCCCCAACAACAGCGAAACACTCAAATTGTGGGACCTACACAAAGTAAAGCTTTCTCTATGGCACTTCACATTCCAAGCAGTTGAATTGCTTATTTCGCTAAGCGCCTTGTGTGTTCTTGTATTGTTATTGTATGTATCCTTAATCAACATCAACTGCGATTCTAAAAGTTTGATTCATTGCTTACGTATGGAGTGAAGAAATTTGAGTGCAGGTCAATGCACGCAATGTAAGATTATTTAAAGCATGGTACTTTAAAGATATTTCAATAAAACAGAGTAAAAATATTAATTTCAGTCTGAATTTAAATTACTTTTCAAGCCACAAATTTTAATTTAATGAGATCAAGTTTGGCAACACTATTGTGAGAACAATAATTTTTGATGAAATTATTCGAAATGAATTTATTCTTTTAATATTATATAAAAGTAATTCCAGTAAACGAATTAATTGCAATAATATAACCATGTATTTATAATTTGGTGAAAAGAAATCATTGCAGAAATATTCAATATTTGATACAATAACACCAAAAATTTAAATTGTTGAATACTATTTTGAATTTTTTCTGTAATAAAGAATTAAGAAATATTACAATTAATTGGATAACTTTTGACACGTGATTATATAATGCTTCATCACGCTGAAAATCAAGAAAAAGTTTAAAAAGCAAATACAAACAGCAACTTACTACTTCCATATCTCTTGTATGGGTGACATGTCGCCATTTTAAAAGGGGTACAGCACAATGGGCTAGGCATAACACTTTCTTGTCTCTGTTACTCTAGGGTCTCTAGACTTGAAGCTTGCTCCTCTTCACAATGGGAGGTTGAATATTGCCTCTATCGAGTAACAGGAGGATTACGTCGCTACCGGATTAGAGTGGCCATGTAAAAAAATTTAAATATTTTCTAACAGTTCTCTCATCCGGCTCTAATGAATTGATATAGTTTTCAATTTTTTTTCTGACTACGAGGAAATATCTTGCCATGCATTTTAAGTTCAGAAGTTCTGATATTGTCAATATTCCAGAATTGACTGGAATATCCATCAATGCTGTGAAAGCGTCAAGTTGTGTACTGACATAAATAATCAAATAACATAAAAGATACTGGAAATAAACCCATGAACAGAGCTAAAAAATAAAATAAAATTTCCCAAAAATTATATTTTGGGTCAAATATTTATAATTTAAATAGTCAAATATTTATAATTTAATTATTAATATCTCTCAGAAAAATGTCTGCATTTCATAAAATTTTGTTTTAAACATACCTTTACGTTACTTCTTCGTTAACAGGTTCGTGGTTCGTGGTATCTCTGTATTGTTCTTCTGATCCTCTGCAGTAGCATGAAGAAAAAACTACAACCATCATTGGTGAACTTATTGCTTTTTAGCTATACTAATTGAATTTTCCGTACAGCACAATCATTTACAGATTTAAAATGACTCTCACATCTCATCCCAGTCCGGAAGTCATCTTTTGACCTCTAGACGGAAGGATACCTGCGGAGAAATTTATCTTGACAATCTTGTTAACAACCGTCGTTAACAATAGTACCAATATCTTGACAATCTTGTTAAAAACCGTCGTGGGATCTTTTGAGGTAAAATGATGAAGCTTCAGGTTACCTATATTTTTGCGTACATAGATTTACGTTCAAACCCGCTCGATCCGTGCTTTTCACTCACTGCAGTCACGACTGCTGACGTTTCCTCGTTTGACACTGATCGTCATCGAGTGCTAAACACACCCCTTGACAACACAAGTACCACGCTGGCTATTAGTTAACAGTACGCGATCACCATTAGTAAGATGATGAAACAAGCCTGGTGACACCCCTTTTCCATACTTGTTCCTGATATGCTGATACAGTGTTTGCTGCGGTCATAAGGTTTTTAACTACTTTTTTGATAATAAATTGAACAGCAGATCATTGTACACAACCCGGGTAGCTAAGAGTCAACATGTTCCATAATGTCTAATCAATAAACTATACCAGTCACACAGTGGGGAGAATATTGTTCTACCAGATACAGATCTCTTACACGCCTACTCAGAATATGGTCCATTCTTGGTTCTTTCTGGAGACGATAAGCTCCTGCCAGAAGATAAAGATGAGTGTAATACTACTTGTGTTTCTTTGCGTTTCTTTGAGACAAAATTTATCGCTCGAGGGCTTTACCTCTAGAGCCATTTTCGCACGAGTCGCTTTCTCACGCCACCCAGCGACACGACTCTTGCTAGCGAGGCATGCAGCTTTGAAACAATAGTACCAATATCATTAGTGGCCGAGATGGAGCCTGTTGAATAGTACAGTGCGTAGAAAGGTATTTTAATAGGCGTAAAGAAGATTATCCAATGCAAGGTAGAGTGATAGACGAAATCTACATTACAGTACAGACTTCCGACCACTCATATTTTCTTATAGTCTGTTTTTATACATCTTAGACGTATTTCATATTACGGGGTTCTCACTTATCTCATTTTTAAATAATAGGAATCCTGTTTTAATTAATTCAAAAATTAGATGACAGCTCAATTGCGCACAACCATACTTGTACTCGAAAGGAGAGTGATACCTCTGCCTCAGAATACAGCCTTGAGATTGAGCGTTTGACAACAATAAAAGAGAAGTTTCCAAAAGTCGCGCATGTGCATGAAATCATCCATCTACCTTCATTAATATAGCCAGTTGCTCGACAATAACCCACTCTAGCAATTTCTAAAGTGGAACGATATCTTTCACAAGTCGCGGTGACGGAACGTTGTCCCCGGAACGATATAAATATCCCATTTGATCCCGTTCATTTACGATACGAGTGATTTCTTCCGCTGTGATAGCAGCGACACAAATCGTGTGTATAAAAGGGATCTAAGAGCTCTCTGAAACAAAATGAGTTCTTTTGCTGTGCTGCGAGGACACAAATGCTACTTGAAATATATTTGGTCATCGAAAACGAATGACAGGATTTTAATTCAGCGTTGTTTAAAATAATGAATGTTTTCCCGCAGATACATCAAAGAACTTATTTTACATAAAAAGTATATCTTATGTACCCATAGCAAGTGAAATTTAAAGAGGTAAAAGTGGACTGCTGGAAGGCCAAGGAATAGGTGAATCTCTGATTTGGATAGCGGCAGTTCATAATGTAACCTAATGTGATTTCTTAGAGGGGGAGGAGGTTGTGGTTTTTGCATTAAAATGATATTTGTCCAGTTCATCTGTCCTTCATCTGACGAAAAAGTTGGATCTAGCATATCCAGATAATTAATCGCAGTAAGAGCAACATTTTTCATAGTGAAAGAAGGGTATGATATTAGCGGTAACAGTCATTCAGTTTTGGAAAATCACTTATGTAAAGATTGCTATCCCCATATTCATTAAATGTCGCGATTGTACATCCATTGAAAAAAGACCTTGCCGTATCTGTATAAAAATCACTAATGAAATTCGGATTATGTATAAATTTATATGTTTCATTTAGGTTAAAAACAAGCAAAATTAGTACGCTCTTTGCTAAGAACACAATATGTCTTTTGCTGAGTGATTTTCATCGCATGACCGACTCGCAGTGTCGACGGTGCATTTTCAACCGTTCTGCGAGTGTTAGCTAAACGTCACACAATCATCACCTGTCCTCCACAACCAGAACTTACAGCATTCAGTTATAAAAAATACTCCTGTACACAGGAGAAAGGTGAAAGAAGTATTGCTCATAAATTTTGAAAATCTTTGACGGTGACATGTTTTTCTTGTTGAGTGAGCATGATTGAAAGTAGTAATGTACTTAGAAAGAATGTAAGAGTTAGGGTAGGGATGGAACCCTACAGGGACAGCTCCAGAAAAAATTTTCAGGATCGGTGATATATAATATTTTTGCTTCTCATAATTAGTAAACATGTTCTAGTTGTAAGAAAAAGCAAAAAATTTTGGATTTTGCAGAAAAAAGTACCTTAAATTGAAAAACTAAAGAGGGGTTCGTATTTACACCTTTTCTTCTATCAAACTAGTGATGTAGTAATCATGTCTATTATATGTAAATATGTTTCCAGCTATTAATCAACCATTTACAGACTATATTTTGAATGTAAAAAATTTGTATTTACAAATATTGTCACAATGTTTCGGCTCCTATTTGTGCCATCATCAGGTTATTAAAATCTTATTAAATACATAGCAATATATTTTGTGTTGTAGATAACAAACATTATATTAAATTCAATTTTTTAATTTGGGTCATGAAAATCCCTGGAGCCGCCACTGGTACCGTGGATAATTAGCAGTTTGTATATGCATACTCCTCTAAAGCCTGTAGTAAATGTCATAGTACATTCTTGGTAAGTGAAAATTTGATTAGGAAGTCTTTTATTCCATTCGGTTCTTTGAACTATTTGTGATAGGTATTTTCTGGGTATTATTATATATGGATGGATTTTTCTGGAATTTAATGCAAGTGAGAGAGATTAAGATACATAATTTAAAAATAAAAACTCGATAAGTAACTGAAGGACGCATGGGTTTTTAAAATCATTGTTTAGGCTAATTCCATCATTTATGTTTGGAACATATTAATACATAATGATTTAAGATATCGTATGTTAGATACTCTCCGAATTTTGGGTTAATAAGTACAGCTGTCATTTTGAACGCAGACAGAGAATAATTAATAAAATCAATTTGTGCCCAGGTGCAGTATCAGGCACCGCTGCGCGTGGAAGAGATAGGAGAATGGGAACCAGGAAGCGGACTCCAACTAAAAGCCATTGCTTACAAGTTCGTACGCCGTTCACTCCAAGGCATCAGTTTGCGCACTGCCATTGTGGTGAGTTCTTACATAGACTTCTTTTCATGAGACGGTTTCGTAACGACCGCCTCATAGATATGGAATCAAACTTTTTATGAGTCGATGGAAGAATAATGCTTTAGGAAGGTGTATTGTGTTACCTATTTATTTTCAGTCATTAGGGCTTTAATACAAAAATGAATTTATAGATTGTCACATTCATGACAATCCCATTTGTTTCATAACTCTAGGTCTCCGCTCACACGGCTCCACTCCAAACAATACGATGGTGCACCCTCCCAAACCAGATTGTGGGTCTAGAGTTTATATAACGAACATGATTTAATATAATATTTAAGCTAGTTTAAAAAAGAAAAAATATCTGTTACACACTTTTTTGTTTGTAAACCATTGTTTTATATTGTTAAGCTTACGAGTATGTGTATTCGAAAATACGTTTAACTGCGTGCGCACTGCCTGACCTGAATAATAGAATATTAAGACTGTAAAGAGAAGTCGAAAAGGAGTACTTTTCAGATTTTTATTTAGTGATTCCTTAAATTTGAAGGTATAAAGTTGTATTTTAAGTAATGTTATTTAAAATAGGTTGTTTAAACTTAATTTTTACAACAATTCGATTAGCTCGCTTTCTCTGACTGACAAAAAACAAATAGCAAAATTTCCACCAGTATTAATAAAGTGTTAGTAAATAGAATTACAGAGCATTAAAATTTTGCACACGCATACCTAATTATTTTTTCACAAAAATAAAAAATATAAAAAATAATGTTAAAAAATGTTTGTACTGAATAGAGAATAAAATATTATTTTTCTGATATTTTTCTGAAAGTGTTAAGCACTAAAAGATACTGTAAATGTTGTTCGGGTAGTTCTTAGATAACAAGATGATAGGTCTTTTTTATGTAAACGTTTATTATAGTGTTAGTTAATAGACTTAGTTAATACTGTTAGTCAATATATTTCTCGTTGCGTATATTTTGCAAATGTTTACTCCCATTTACGATACGCCGTCATCTTCTGGAGCAATTCCGGGCAGAGCGTCCAAACTTTCAGAATTCAAAAGACGATTGTTCGGATAATTTGTAAATCTCACCCCCGAATTTGTAAACCTTTATTCAATGAGTTAAATATTTTAACACTTCCCTGCATTTATATTTATGAAACGGTCGTGTTCGTTAAGACCGAATTTCTGAAGCACCACCCTTGTTTCATACAAAATAGTTTTGTTCAAGAACACAATACTCGCAATAGAAATAATATTCATCGTCTGAGAGTGTCAACCGCGCTCTGCCAAAAAGGGTCGTATCATTCGGGAATCGTTCTATATAAATCCCTGCCCAAAAATATTAAAGATATTATGAAATTGAATCTCTTCAAATCCTCGGTTAGAAGGTACCTTCTGCTCCAGTGTTTCTACACTATAAAATAATTTATTGATTTTAATAAAAAGTACAGCCGTCTTCTACTTTACCTCGCCATTGTTGTAGTACTTTCAAAATATCTGACAACAATTTTAAAACTACTTTCCTGCATGCTAGTATTATGTCTTATTATTCATATAAATTTAGTTGTATATGTACTCAACCCTGGCACGGTCGTGTACATTAATTCTGTAGCTCCATCCTGATCCGGGCTTTTCTCCGGTTTTCCTTAGGGTAGAGGTGGATTTTTTTTTATAAAGACTCGCTAGGCTCTTGCCTAGAGACGGCATCAATGAATATAATTATTAGCAAATTTAGTGTTATTTAATAATTACGAATTATCAACAATACTTTCCGAATTATTTATATCTTGAGAATAATACGTACTTGTGAAATGACTTTTCTGTGTTTTATTAAATACAATATTTGTTAATACTATAACACGTGTCGAACAATTTTTTTATCGTTAGGAGTATGATGAAATGTTAAATCCACCTCTGTCTTAAGACCCTTGATCGGAATTGATGGGATGGTCCCTTGCTTGCTTCCGGAGAGTAAATTAGTTTATTGTCCTCCAAGTGGTCATACGCAGTTTCTGCCTGCTTTTTTGACAATAAAGTTCATTTATTTATTTATATTATATGTTGAGGATCTAGAATATTTTGAATATATTGATATATGCCTCAAAATTTACATTTTTCGCTCTACGCCTTTAAATTTTTCATAATAGATCTAAATTTTATATAAATATTGTCACAAATTTTATTTTTTGTTTAAAAATTAAATACGATTGTTATTAAAAATCTCTCATACATTATTTATGACACTTCAGAGCTTAGATCGCATTACTAAATACTAATGGCATTTTATCTCTAATTTTTTCTGTATAACATTTTGGATCTTTTATAATGATTAATGGCATAATACAGGCATTTTTATGTTGTTGCTGAAATACTTGAAAAAAAAATTATTGGTACTTCATTTAATTAATTACACACATATTCTGAGCGTTTATCATTTCTATTGACAAAGTCTTCTTTTTGGAGCAGATCACCAATGGTCCAACCAATCGCCTTCACTGGCGCCTTACTCGGGAATCGCAACGTCACATCGACTCCCTCACCAAGTTCAACTACGCGCTCTTTATGCATTTGGAACGATTATTTAATTTCACGTAAGTGCAAATGATGTACTAAACATTGAACACATTCGTGACGGGGAACGTACGCCAAACGTCGCTGATAAAGATGCGTGAAGAAGACAGGCAAAGCACCTGATATGTCAGATGATTCTTGACTCTCTGAATGCCGCGTCACCCAACGTTTCCGGTACATCTCACTTCTGCAATTCGTGAAAAAAATTCAATTAGATTGGGAGTTTTTTGATAATTGATGTACCGAGGTGCGTATTTACCACTTTGAGTATTGCATCCGGTCTTATAATAGTTGGAAATGTTTACATGATTCCATGCGAATATTGTAAATATAATGTATTATATTAAAGTTATATTTCTTCACTAAATGTATTATTTGTACTCCGGGGTGTCTTCAAAACTGACGAATTCATGAAAAAAAAGTTTCTGAAAAAACATTTTCTTTTTAAATATATTCCTTCAAATACCATAACAAATTTAAAAAAAACATATTTATGCAAACTTGTACGTACATGTGTTTGAATAATAAGATTGCTAATTCCAATTCAGAAAATACATATACACCATCCGTTCACCTTAATATAGTTGAACAATATTTTCTCCAAGGCTAGCCACCAGAACCCAATTTTTTAGATCCCAAGACTTGAACAATCTGAATTCTAATTTCCTACTTCCCCCACCACCGCGTAAAAAATTAAAGCTCGTAATCAGCAACAACCAATTGGATACAAAATTTTGTTCGGAGTAGTTTCGTAGTTTCTTCAGATTCGTGTTTTGACAGAGTTCCTCGTGTCCATTCCAAAATGTCCATTTTCGCTTACTAAGAAAGTTCCGAGCTCGAGGAAAACGTCCTAGGACACACAGGACACACAGCTCAACAGACTGGGAAGTTCAACTCTAAGAACTGTCATAAACAGCGTTTCTGAAAGGTTAAAAGTTACCGAGATATTGACGATTCCCTGAATAGGCGCAATGTGTTTTCAATTCCCACACCCTGGACCCCCTAAACCTGCCTTCGGAGAATCCGGCAACATGTATTTTCCTACCCTTCAGGACTCCCCTAACATTAATCTGAAGAGAAACTTCACTGAAGAATTTTTGCATACTCAAGTCGTCTCAGAGAAATCACTGGTAAATACTGGAATTTAAACATTTTTTAATTTGAGTCGTGTTTTCGGCGAAGTGGTTGATTTTACCACTATCTGTTACAAAACCAATGTGGTGTAAAATTAAAAGAGGAGAAAAATTGGTATGATCAGTATTTCTGTGTAATGAATAGTCACTGATATATTGACGATTTACTGGAAAAGTGCAGTGTGTGCAGCACATTTTGAACTCTCACCCTCTCATCCCCAAACCTGCCCTCAGTGGTGCTGACAGTAAGCACTTTCCTACTTTAAAGGATCCCCGGAACACGAATCTGAAGAGAAACTGCTGTGCGGAACTTTGTATACTCAAATCATCTCAGCTATTAAGATACACTAATAAGATGATACATGTATTCTCATCTGGTAATTTTGATTCATCAAGACATACACATCTCAATATTTTTGAAAACTAGTGATAATACTCATTCATAATTTCAAAAGTATAGTTTTAATGCTCCCTTACACCTCATGAATTTTTGTAAAGAGACACTCTAATTAAGGATTTAGTAAAAACGGGGCACCCTCCCATTTTGTTTTATGTCTTAATATAAGACATCTGTAAAAATTTAGATTAAAAAAATTGGGTTCGCTACTGAGCTTTAAAGTTTCGAAATTCAAAGAACTCTGATTTCAGGATGGACCTCCGTACCACCAAATCATGGGGTTATCTCACTGGAATTCGTACCTTTGATGGCATGGTAGGCATGTTACAACGAGACCTTGTGGATATTGCCGCTACATCTGCAATTTTTAAGATAGAGCGCTTGGAAGTGGTTGATTACACAGCACATTCCTGGAAGTTCAGGTAATTTTATGCCAGGAAAAGGTTTTTTTAAAATAAAGACTGCTTTAAAAAAAATAGTAACTCACTCGCAGTTTTATTCAGGTTATTGACGTTATCAATTCCTTATGCACGTCAATTAACACAAATATTTGTAAAATTTTGATAATATTCATAGTACACATCACAAAGGAAGAGATAAGTGTTTTATACACATTGAGAACTGACATTAATAATAAATTTATTGTAAAAAAAGCAATTACAAATAGCATATTAAAACATATGGTGCAATAGACTTACTTTATGTTGTTATGTTGTAACTTTTTAGAAGATCAATCTGATGTCGATCCATACGAAAATGAGAAAAAAAGATTTAAACTTCTTTGTCATTTGAATAGGCAATGGCCTCCCTTGTGTGGCATCATTGATAAGAAATTATAGAGTCAATAATGAAAGAGACGTAGAATATATTATGGTCAATAGGATTGTATTTTAGTGCTAATTATTTAAAGAGTTTCCCTCTCATGGTTCATTATTTCTGTTTGAGTGTGCCGTTATTTCTCTGTGGCATTCTTTGGGTTAATTGAATGCCTTGGTGTAGAGTATTTTACGCTTTCGGCCTCTGAAAACCGTCTCGATACTGCTTTTCACCTGTATAAACATCTTTTGAGAAACGATCATAATGATAAGATAAGAAGTTAAAACGAAAAGTGCAGGTTACACAATGTATGTACTTTCTTGTATGAGAGAGACGGATTGTATTTCAGAGGAAGCTTCCCGGAAATAATTCGCCGCGTGTTATCTCGGAATAAAATCGTATAAATTTAAAAAAAAAGTTTTTATTGGAAAATGATATAATATTCTATTGTTAGAGGGTTTGTATATGTGTGCCAAATTCCAGTTCAATCGGTTGAGGGGAACTGGTTTAAAATTATGTTGCAAGATTTGACCCAAACATACGAACTAACAAGTGAAGTTAAATAAAAGCCATATTAATCAAATCCATTTATAAAAAACAAGTTTTGAGCATGTCTCAAAATTGGCTTCATTGTCTGTGTGTGTGTTTATTAGTATCATTAGTAAGTATTGCACCCGCATACGTGATATTTCGCTTGATAATTTAGAAGCAATAAAATAATTTCTTCCTGCTGGTCTTACACATCAAGTTACTGTTTTAAGAGTATCCAAGCTGAATAAGTAATGCGAGAAAGCAATTGGCTCCATTAGGGATACTGAATTTTGAAAAACAAATCAAAGATACGAAAACAAAACAGAAAGGAGAACCAAAAAGTAACATTTGAGACGAAATTACATATTCATAATGATACACGAAATTCATTTTGCATGTTTCTCTTTCATAACTTAATTCATAAAGAATATACTGTTAAGCAAACTAAAACCAGGTCACTCGCCTACTTCATAAATCTCTTGCAACGATGATGCCAAGTATGAAATTACCAACATTTATTCGTCAGTTTACAATCAACTCGCATTTTTATACGAGTAATTACCCGTAAGGCAACCGGGTAATTGTAAACAACGAATTCTCTTCTAACGTTAAGTACGAAACAAGTATGGACATACGCCATTGCAGCTGTAGAAACTTTAAACAGTAATTGAATGGTTTATTTTGAAAAGGGCGCATCTCACACATTCTGGCGAAACTGAGTTATATATGAGGTCATCTTTTTCTATCGGTAACGCATGTTGTCACAGAGAACCGTGCAAGTCTGTCTATTCTACAAGGAAATATCAAATAAAATTTTCGTTTATTATGAAAAGGGTGCTAACCCAGGACTCCCGCCGTTTTCATAATAAGCGCCAGAGTGAGCACAGATATACATATACTAGATTGGCAGTCTCAGTGCGGGTCGCTGTGATAAATTGAAGCCACAGAATTGCGCTATCCACCATCTTAACTCATCAAACCAGTCGTAAACAGTGTGTAGTGAACTCACTTGTTTTAGTTGTAATAAGACTTTTAAATAAAACATTCGTGATGAGGTAAGATGGAGACTGATGGATTCACTTGGATCCGAGGGTGTCCGAGAAGATAACATTGCTTTTTATGCAAAGAAAATTTGTCATCAACTAGACCGAATTAGGTTTTGGGATATCAATTCTTTTCAGTGTTTTCCCAGAACGTATTGACATTACAAAACGTGTTTTTTGCACTTTTTCCCCTTATGTTCACAACTCAGAATATACCCAGTACAACGTCTCCTGAGGTTGGATTTTAAGTTATGTCTTATTTCCTCTAAAAGATTGTCGTCCATATTGTGAAAATATTTATTCGAATCTTCTATTCTCTTTTGTTTCGTCGATCAATAACCATTAAGTGTGTGTATATATGTTATACTTAATGAAAATGTAGACGGAACCGAGACTCGAACTCAGACCTTGAGCTCAACGTGCTCATGCGCTAACCAAATGTGCCAACCCGTTTGCCTCCCGGACCCGTCTTCCATTAACCTTCAGCTTGCGAGACCCAAAGACCTCTGAGGTAGTCTGATAGAGACTATTCCTCATATGAGGCGACGCCATTAGGAAGTACTTTGTTTTGAGTCATATTCACCAATTCAGGTTTATAAACACATATAGATCTCNGATCTGCAGTTCAAGAAAGGAAAAAAGACGTTAGGCAAAATAAAATTGTGACGTTTACGGAGAACTCTGAATGTCTGTCTCTTATACACATCTAGATGTGTATAAGAGACAGGTGTAATATAAAATGGCGGAGTGCAGGTATTCCGAGTACACCGAAATGTTGCTCATCTACGGTGAAAATGGACGAAATGGTCGATTAGCACAACGCCTGAATCACGAACGATTTCCGGGTTGTGCCCGTCCATTACATGCAATTTTTGTAAGATTGGAACCACGACTTCGGGAAACCGGCACCTTCGAGGCTAATAGAACCGATTATGGCCGTGACCGGACGCGCCGCACTGTTGACATGGAAGAATTCCTCAAACTGGTCGACCAGAACCCGTCTACGAGTACCCGCAACATCGCAGGTGCCGTGGATGTATCCCAGAGCAGCGTCTGGCGAGTTTTCCATGAAGAGTAACTTCACCCATACCACCTCCAGAGGGTGCAGACATTGGGTTCATTTCATTTTGCCCCATGTACCGATTACTGCGCCTGGTTCCTACACCGTTGTGTCGACGTTGCAGTCTTTCCTCTGATAGTTCTTTTCACAGATGAAGCGCATTTCACAAATGAAGGTCTGCTCAACCGTCGTAACAGCCACATTTGGGATGAGGAAAACCCTCATGCCACACATACCCATCGATTTCAACATCGTTTCGGTATTAATGTGTGGGCTGGTATTATCTATGGTCATATGATTGGCCCGTGTATTCTACCGCCCCGTCTAACGGGTCACAGCTACTTGATCTTCCTGCAAGACGTACTGGTGCAACATTTGGGAGGTGTGCCATTGCATATCAGACTGACAGACTGAATAATCACGAAAAATCATAAACTACAAAGCCTACAAAATTTGAAATTTGGCATATAGGTTTATTTTAGGGTGTACACATCCGCTAAGAAAGGATTTTACGAAAATCCACCTCTATCGGGCTGGGGGGTTGGAATGTTTTATGTATGTATCTCACCATAACTCTAAAGTGTCTGGAACAATTTCAACCAAGCTTGATACACAGATGACTGACTATATGACAAGTACAATGCGGGTAAGAGATCCCGTGTACCCCTATGAGAAGGAGAGGACATGTAAAAATAGGGTGAGAAGGGAAGGACATGTAAATATAATGAAAAAATCCTATATTAGATTCGTAACTATACTTTTCGTTGCCGTAGAGATGGATAAGAGTGTCCCTGGTGCTTTTTAAGTTCACAGCCAGTTCACATTGCATATTGATGTTGAATAAATGAGACCGCTGAAGTGAAGTGACACCCTCCTTACCAGATAAGTATACGATCACATATGAGGAATAAAGACCCTTTTTGTTGAGGGGTGAGAAGAAGTGAAATAATAATCGAAAGTGTCCGAAATGAGTGTTAAGCTCGTAGTTTTCGTGGCCGCTGAAATTAGTAGTGACATTTTCGAAGACTCCAAAGCTCACAAATATCCCGTATAAACTCCAACACCCCTAGGGAATGGGATGCCATGAAAAAATTATTGAACATGACATACTAAAATCCTTAATTTTGACGTCGCTAAGGTAATAGTGAAATCCCGATATCGTGTAAGTCTGAACTCAAACCTCATAAAACAAACTCACCACTAGCACCCCTTGGATGATGATGTGGGTGTGGAAATGGGTTGAAGGATAAAAAGATTGAACAGTAATATTGAAATATACAAAATTAAAAATGTATTGGATACATAGTTTTAGGGTTGACGAGATGTTTCGACTACCAATGGCGTTATGTTCAATATGAGATGACATAGGAGAACTGTATTCTTAGAGCTGAGGACGGAAATGACGAGATGTAAAAATAACGTAAAAGGGTTGAGTCCATGGTTATTGTGTATTGATATGAGTAATCGTATTTCCAATGACATTATGTACCCTGCAGACCACAAGATGTGTACGACGCCCCTGGAGGTGGGGGTTGGGAAGAGCGTGACACCAAAAATTATCAAAAATGTCCGCTATGAAAGATTTTTACAAAAACTCACCCCTAAAAGTGAAATTAGTGTTTTCTAAGAACTTTTTTATTACATCAGTGAAAATAAGGGATTGAGGGTACTGCTATCAAACCTCTAACGTTAACGGATAACATTCCCAGTGGATACATTGAGGATATGAGGATACATTGAGGATATGAGAATACATTGAGGATATGAGAAAACTGAGTTCACGCGAGCAAAGCTGCATTTACTCTTCTAGTGTATGTATATAACCTCTTATAAACAAAACCTACCTGCTTACCTACCTAACGAAAAACTAAGAAAAATTGAACGGAATATAATTGAATGACTTCGAGAAAAAATTCAATTCTCCTGATTAATGGTGGATTGAAGTAATAAGAATATGTGAAAATAATGATGATCTGCAGTTCAAGAAAGGAAAAAAGACGTTAGGCAAAATAAAATTGTGACGTTTACGGAGAACTCTGAATGTAGAGCTATTGAGTATCAAATATATGTACATGAACTGTAAGTATTTCGTTATATAAGCGCCATATGCATATTTTTAACAATTCTAGATTGATTGTCATTATCTCGATGAACATTTGTACATTGTGTATTCATACATACGTATTCTTTTCTGAAATTGATTCGGATAATTAGATTTTGGGTCATCGAATTTCGACTATATTGAAACAAGGACACAATGCCACACACCGATTTATATTACAATCGCACTCAAAAATAGCAAACAAACTGACTACCGTGAGATGTCGCAACTTTTTAGGACGCGTTTACTAATGGGTTAATAATGTTTTGTTTTATACGTATTGACTATTGGGGTGCGTCGTAATTATAATACATATGTCCAAATTGGAGAAATAATGTTTTGGAATCATTAACATTTATTACTACACGTTACTAATAACAAAATATGTCGAAAATGTTATTTTTACTGGTAACTGGAAGTATAACGTTATATTCGGAGTAAAATAGACGTACGTTCCGAAACACATAATTCATGCTGGAATAACAGCAGACGAAATCTACTTGAAATTCTCTTTTGCGAGTTTCGCCTTCAGTTGATTCTCCGCATTTCATTTATTACATGTATTTTAAATAGTAGTAATTTGGGGGTCATTCATTAGCCGTGAACCATACCCTTTTTTCCGACTTCATAGAAGATTCGGAACACATCATACGGGGTACATGAAGGAATTCAGACACGTTCAGACACATGACACAATTCAGACACAATTCAGACACGATCGCCACATGTCCTCCGTTTTGGGTGGATTGCTTCCCAACCAGTTCACAGTCTCCGGTTTCTTTAAGACAAACGCTCGTTTGACTGAAGTTGATTTTAAGACAAACGCTCGTTTGACTGAGAACTGGACACCCACACTAAGACACAAACATAGTACTCCCTAGCCTGCCTCCACGTTTCAACGGTCCACAAATAAACCACGAAATTAACTTGGCAATCATCTCCCTAAAATATCACCTGGCAGACACAAAAATCACATTGTTTTGATTTGCAACCACACCTGACTGAACAGGACTTTACCCAGCACGGTTTACATCTGAGACCGTCTGGGAAACATCACTTCGGTTCTCTCCTAGCTTCACATTTGACCTCACATCATCCACCTTACCACGCCTACACCTCCTCCTGCTCCTACCTCATCATCACACCTCCTTCTCAAATCTTCACACACACTTCTCCTGTCCCCGTTCTTTCACATCCCGCGTCCTCATCTCCAACGTCCTCATCTATTCCTACATCCACATCTCCTCCCGTCCCCATACACAGTTACATCTTCCGCTCAAGATATGGTACGATGTGGTACACAAAGGTGACAATCGTGCTCGGGTGCAGTGTGTGGGCTTGATCCGAGACTAGAAGCTGTGCCAAATTCAAATTCCCCTCTACAATCTAACTTCGATGTCATGTTGGCTCTCCCTAGTGCGTAACTGCATTTTCCCTTCCTGTACAAGTTTTAAGGGCTCTAATGACCTTTGATGTTGACGAGCCCTAAAGCCCCACAAAAAAAATCCATTTCTCGAGAATCACAAACTCTTTGCAAAAACAAAATAATTATATTTCATCATAATGTCTAATCCCTTTCAAACACATTGACAGTCACTGAAATTCTGGCACACGAAAATCCATTCGATTTGCTATACCTCACAGAACATTGGTTTTCAACTAACAACATCTATGATACTGCTATTTCTAATTATTATTTAGCAAGTTCTTACTGTCGGCAAAATTTTAAAGGGAAAAATCCTCACAGAGGTACGTATATCTACTTTCGTAATGATATTTTTTCTTCTCCGCTGCCAGGTTACGAGAACTTCTGCGTAGATATTGTGTTCGAATTTTCTGCAGTTAATCTCACCGACACCGGTATTATTGTTTTGTGTATTTATAGACTTCCTCAATCAAACCTTGACATATATTTTCGGAACTTCGAAATTATTTTAAAACATGTTACACATAAGACTTCTGAATCTATCGTTATATGTGATGATTTCAACATCGATTTTCTGAGAGAATCCGACTCTGCACATTCACCAATAAATCGATTCAAGAATCTTATCGACTCCTTCAACCTGATTACTACGATAAACGACCCAACTCGCCTCCCCAGTTCCTCTGAAACATGCAGCTAAAGTTATGGAAGACGACAGGCAGGTACTAAAATCGAACGACCGAACAAAAGCCATGTGGAAGATTGTTAAAAATTTTGTCAACTTCTGAAAATCGCGAAGAAAATATTTCTCTATTAACGAAGGAAATATCGTATAAAATCCTCAGGACATCGCAAATTTGTTTAATTCTTACTCCTCAGAAGTAGGTAAAATAATGACCTCAAAATATCCAAATCAATGTCCTCCAATTATATCCACCCACGTACTCAATTCTATGATCACTTCCGAAACTAATGCTAGTGAAGTCATGAGAATCGTCAGCTCATTAAAAAACTATTTTTCAACAGGCTTAGAAGTTATAACCAAGTTTATTGTTAAATTTTCGTGCAACGTTATATTACATCAATTCATAAATATTTTTACCAGTTCTTTATCGGAAGGGGTGTTTCCTAACATATTTAAGAGAACTAAAGTGAAACTTTTACACAAGAATGGAAACAAACTTATTATTGGAAATTACTGACCAATATCTCTACTACCCACTTTCTCAAAAATCCTAGAAAAAGTGTTCTATAAGCGTCTTCTAGACTTTTTATCAAAAAATTACATTCTCTCCGACGATCAAGACGGTTTTCCGAAATCCTTTTCCACTACAAGCGCCATATTTTCTTTCTTAAACGATATTACCACATCTTTTGACAGTGGAGAAACTCCTCAGGGTGTTTTTCTTGACTTATCCAAAGCAATCGATGTCATCGATCAAGTAATTCTCCTTTCCAAATTGCATTATTTAGGAATTCGAGGACTTCCACACCAATGGCTAAATTCTTAATTAAAAGATAGATATCATCTGGTCGAAATATCATATACTAAAAATAACATACTTTGGCAATGTCTTTCAGAAACCAAGTCACTTACTTGAGGAGTATCCCAAGGTTCAATTCTCGGCCCTATACACTTTTCACTGTATGTGAACGAGATGTCATTCTCCACATTAGATTGCAAAATGGTTCTTTTTGCTGATGACACTAATTTACAACGTAAACACGCCGGCGCACAAAACGTCTTGTCTAACTTTTCGGCTTCGGTTCCATGCAAATCGTCTCATTGTAAACTCTGAAAAAACTGTGTCTCAGCCATTTCACAATAGTATCACAAAATCTTTACCCCAGGTTTCTCTTTCTTTAAACGAAACACAATTAAAAACTGTTACGAATACAAAATTCTTAGGTCTCCATATTCAAGACAACCTCAAATGGAATTGTCAC
>NNCF01127160.1:475991-533126 GCA_002313205.1 Laupala kohalensis | reverse complement strand
CGTATTTCCCGTTGCGTATATTTTGCAAACGTTTACTCCCATTTACGTTACGGCATTACCTTCTGGGGTAATTCCGGTCAGAGTATTCAAACTTTCAGAATTCAGAAGAGGATAGTTCGGATATTTTGTAAATCTCACCCCCGAAACTCTTGTAAACTTTTATTTAAGGAATTAAATATCTAAACTCTTCCCTACATTTATATTTATGAAATGGACGGGTTTGTTAAGACCGAATTTCTGAAGTACCACCCTTGCTTAATACAAAAGTCTCGTACACGAACACAATACTCGCAATAGTAATAATATTCATCGCCCTAGAGTGTCAACCACTCTTTGCCAAAAAGGACCATATAATTTGGGAATCGTTCTATATAATTCCCTGCCCAAAAATATAAAAGATATTATGAAATTAAATCTCTTTAAATCCGCGGTTAAAAGCTACCTCCTGCACCAATGCTTCTACAACGTAAAAGAATTTTTTTTATTTTAATAAAATTTAAATCCGTCTTGTACTTTATCACGCCATTGCTGTAGTACTTTTAAAATAACTTATAACAATTTCAAAAACTATGTTACTGCATGATTGTATTGTGTCTTATGGTTCATATTAATTTAGTTTTATGTGTACTCAACATTGACACTGATATGTACATTAATTCTGTAGCCCCATCCTGGTCCGGGTTTTTATCCGGTTTTTCTTCGAGTAGAGGCGGATTTCTTATACAGGTTCTCTAGGCTTTGTGTAGGGGCGTGTTTATTGTAACAATAAATCGTGAATTTAGTGTTATATCAATTCTTATGATTTGTAAACTCTATACTCAGAGTAATCTATAGTTCGATAATTTGTACAAGTAAAATAATTTTTTTGTGTTAAATTACAAACATTTGACATTCTATTAGTATTATAACTCGTAGTTAACTTTTTATCTTATCTAGAAATTTTTGCTGAAATTTTTGAATCCGCCTCTGCCTTAGGGCCCTTGATCGGAATTGATGTGATGGTCCCATGCTTGCTTCCGGAGAGTAAATTAGTTTATTGTCCTCCACGTGGTTATACGCAGGTTGTATTGCTTTTTTAACAATAAATTATTTTATTTATTTCATAAACAACCAAATACTTTGTTGAACGTTCGATTTTGGATACCTCTCAGCATAAGAGCTCGAAGTATTTTAATGTTGATTGACAGTAGATAATATATCGCGATTATAGAACTATCTTTGACAATGTTAAACATACAAATAATCTCCACAATATCGTTGATATTGTACCTCAATTTATAATAAAAGTAACTAGCGATGTTTCGGAATCAGTAAACGTTTGGATATCATTGCTGAAGAAATGTATTCACAAATTGATATGCTAGACATTGTTGATTATACAAATCCGCATTAGAGATGGGCATGTCCGGATGGATGCAGGTTCGCGAACCCGTATCCGCTTCGAAGTGGATGTATGTAACTCCCACTGTGAGTGGGACACGTATCCTTCGGAACTGGAACGCTTTCTTAGTCCGCGGAGTGATAGAAACCAGGCGTTTGGGAGGAGCGGTTCC
Source organism: Laupala kohalensis (assembly GCA_002313205.1). Taxonomy (NCBI): domain Eukaryota; kingdom Metazoa; phylum Arthropoda; class Insecta; order Orthoptera; family Trigonidiidae; genus Laupala; species Laupala kohalensis. Next base: position 531,573 of record NNCF01127160.1, on the reverse strand, counting down.
GTGCGGTCGGAGCTGGATGGAGTGAGTGTCGGACACGTATCCTTCAGAATTGAAAAGGATCCGCGGAGTGAAGGGTAAAAGCGCGAGTGAGGAACGGTCGGAGTAAGATGGGTTGGATGTTATCATAGGTTAGGTTATCATATATTATGGAATAATAATATCGTTGTTGTTTTGTTGTGCTTTTTTTTGTTTCAAATTGCATTCCTGAAAACATCATTGTTTATACGGAAGGATTATTTTCATATTTTGAATATAATAGAAGTACCAAATACTTCATCGGTAATATCTTGTAATACGTAGTAATCTTTTGTGAATAAATATGAACAAATATTATAGTTTAGTTTAGCATACAGGAGTTGTGATTCCATTTTCTCTTCAGAGAATAATTCGATTCCATGTGATTCTGTTAGTAGTTTCAAAGAAGTCATAAAAATATAAATTTCATATTTACGACCGTCGTAGGTTGAACATGTGGGCTCTAATGACCTTGATGTTGACAAGCCCTAAAGCCCCACAAAAAAAAACATGAGAAGATTTGAGTCATTCACCAGACCTTTGGAACATAACCTTTTTTTTTTACACCTGTGTCATCAAATTAAATTGAAGTCAAAATTGAGTTTATGATTATTCATGGAGAAACAAAGCGCACACTCCTTGCTATTCATTACAACGTTATATCGTTAAAAAACAAATTAAGACCCACTCGTTACAATAACACATTTCAAAGCAACCGAGTGCGACTGTCGCGACTGATGCGTTGCAACTTCGCTGTTGAATGGAACTGATTCGCAGCTATCGCGGAACCAATGCAACGGCTCCGCGATTGGAACTGTCTGGCCTCTCTGACCTGTACTCGGCAGGCGTTACTTCCGCTCATCGCTACCAGATGTAAGGCACTTAGCGCGGCCGGACGAATAGAACTTTTACAAAAGAAACATGAATTTACATTTGCGAGTGTTGAGTCAAAAACTAAAAATAGCTTACGGTTCCTTCTGATTAAAGATAACATTTTGATGACCGTAATTCAAATTTTGAAAAAAATTGAATTTTTGAATCATTAGAATGATATGAGATAGACATCAATGTTTAAGAGTTTACCTTCATATGAGAGAAAAGACAACCTCAATGTGAGAGTTATTTTATACTTCCTTAATTTGTTAATAAATTATTTGTTTGACAATGATACAAACTTTGACGTACTCTACATTTTAAGTTGAATAAATCTGCTGTGGAAACTAGTGGTTCAAAACCATTGCACATTCTTCCTCATATACGTTTCTCCGACTGCAGCACAGAGTGAGAAAAAGTTATATAGTAAAATGGTCGTTTCTGGCGTGGTCCTCTATATTTTGGTCGTCTTCCAGTGCTCTCTCTATTCAGGCTCAAAGTCGATAGATGAACTTATTACTGTATTTTATTTGAAATTTGACAGTAAAGTAAATATTCAGAATATTATTTCAAAATATATAGCGACATATAAGTCTTAGAAATATCGTAAAAGTGTTATGTAAATGTAATTTCGTTGGAGACACAAATTGATGTATTTTCGTATCTGCACTACGTTTGCTGTCTTCTTATATATTTTATCATTATCATATCTTTCATTTAAGTTTATGAAAAGTGTATTCTACACCTGCTTGGTCCATTTACACAGCTAAATTTTATTCAAGCTTCTTGAAACAGTGAACTAATGTGTAAGTGTAGCAGAGAGAAATTATTTTACTGCGTCTATACCAAACTTTCAAGCGAAATACCGCTAATGCGGATTTAATGCATACTAATTGTACTTTACGCACATAAAATTTAAGCAAAGTCTATGGAGCCATTTTGTAGAAACATTCAAAAGAGTACTGTGATCTTCATGTGAAGTACCCTTTGTTTTAAAGTAAAAAACAAAAAAAAATACAGCACGTTCATCGACATCAAGTAAATTCTACTTTAAATACGAAATGCAAATTAAATTTGTTCAACCGAATATAGCTGGACACAGATGGACAGACCGACAGACGGACGGACGGACAGACGGATGGAAGGACAGACGGACGGACGTTACGCGAAAAAAACACTTTTTCAGAATCACGGATCGCCAAATAGGATATTTCCGTCGAAATCTCGCTTTCGAATTTTTTCAAGTTTACAAATTAGTAGTTTTCACGAACATTGGTAACAAATATACAAACAAAACCTTATTTTTTATATTAGTGTGAACCATGTGCACATGTAATTTGAGGACTGAGAAACGAGAAATACAAGATCTGTCCGGTAAGTAAGGCAAATTCTTTTCCTGCTCTTCTATTGGTTGACATTGTTTAGTTCCCCAGGATCAAAAGCGCCCGAAAAGACCGATTTGGGACGTTTGAAAAGAACCATTCCGCTGTGACGAAGGCCCTTGATGTTCTCGAAGACGCCTTCCAGGACAAGTACCGTGCATGGCAGAGTCGCTGGAAAAAGTATGTAGATGCCAAAGGGAACTATTTTCAAGATTTTTAAAAGTTTGTACCTTTATCTTCCATAAATTTGTCTAAAAATATATTTGCCTTACTTACCGGACATACCTTGTATACATTACACACCACAAATGTTCCCTTTTGTCTAGTATGATCACACCAGTAGATAACACGGAATACTTGTGTGCATTGACCTTGACCGAAGGAAGAGGAAATGTATCGAGTATAACTTATTTGACCCAAGACACTACTCCCGTGTCAGAAAACGTTGAGTAGATCTTTGTTTCAGTCTGAGCGCCAGAGTTCTCACTTGACCTCACTCGGATTCGAAGGTCGACTCATTCCAGGTTCGATTGAGTCAGTAGCTCAACACTAAATTGATAAATGTTGTTGTAGACCTTGCTTCATATTTCGGCATCCCGCTTCAGCCAGTGTGCGAGGACTCCTCTTCCAACCGTTCGAAGGTGGAGTGTGGCTGAGTGTGTTGGCGCTGGTGCTCGTGGCAGCGACGGTAGCGAGATTGGCGCTCCGGAAAGAAAAGATTCACAGCATTCTCGCTGCCATTCGTCAAACGCTCGACACGTCTTGGAGCAGCTCTTTGCTACTCGCAGTCTCCGCTCTCACGCAACAAGGTAAATCTTGTAAACGTCCACAAGTTGAAGAATTGTGGTCTTTAAACTTCTTTTGATCGACTCACCTTATCGGTCCGGTTCCCGTTCAACTACATAAGAAGTCGTTTTCAGTTCTCGAACCGGTTCAAAATCCGAAAAAACGTTTTGAATTGTCTTGGATTCTTATTCTAAAATGAGCAACTTATATTATAATTAAATATTTTTTCACTTCCCTGCATTTATATTTATGAAACAGTGGTGTTTCTTAAGACCGAATTTCTAAAGTGTCATCTTTGCTTCATACGAACACAATATTTGCAAAAGACATAATGTTAATTGTCCTAGAGTGTCTTGGCCAAAACGGGTCAGATCATTCAGGAATCGTTCTATATAATTATATAAATGCACATCCAAAAGAATATGAATTCCTTTGTCACAAGAATCCCTATATTCAGCACTGAAGAAAAAGCTCACAAAATAAACATTTTATGCTATATTTTGTAAATTAAAAGATGCCGCGTTTAATAATAATTTTGACATTAATTTGAACAATGATTGTTAAAATTATTCAATGACAATAATATAGAAAGAAAGATTATAAATCTATAAATAAATTTATTGTCAAAAAAGCAGTTACAAACTACGTATGACCTCGCGAAGGACAATAAACTAATTTACTCTCCGGGAGCAAGCAGGAGACCATCCCATCAATTCCTATCAAGGGCCCTAAAGCGGATGCGGATTTAACATTTCAGCACACTCCTAACAACAAAAATAGTTCGGTACGTGTAATAACATTAACATAATACCAACAAAATTGGATTTAACAAAACAAAAAAGGTATTTCAGAAGTAGATATTATTATAAACTATAGATTACTCGGAAAAATTGTTTATAAATCGTAACTATTAAAATAGATCTACATTCGAAATTTATTATATCAATACACGCGGCCCCTAGGCAAGAGCCTAGAGAGCCTGCAAAAAATTCCACCTGTATCCCAAGGAAAACTGGAGAAAAACCCTGGCCAGGATGGGACTACAAAATTAAAGAACACAAGCGTGTCAAGGTAGAGTACAGATAAAACTAAACTTATAGGAATAATAAGACACAAGCACTCAGGAAAATAGTTTTGAAATTGACATCAGTTATATTGAAAGTACTGCAGTTATGGCGTGATTCAGTACAAGATGAATTAATTTTTATAAAAATCAATGATATATTTTACATTGTAGAAGCACTGGTGCAGTTGGCAGCTTTTAACTGCGGTTTTCGATGTCGGTTCTGCTTTAATGAATTGTTTTATCAAAGTAGTGGTTTGAAAATACTGAAACCCTCTTTTTTGCAGTTGTCCTTTTAAAACCATTGAAATTGATATTAACATTTTGGAAAAGTTTGGATTGTCTCGAGCAGTGAGGATCACATTTATTTCTGTAGAAGAAAACATGTCATTAATTGTGCGGATAGAAAAAATTAATGTGGTTTTGTAATTTTTAATCATGTACTATCACAAAACAACTCATTCCTTTGAGACCATACACCCAAAACTCAGCACTGAACACCACTACACGGTCGTAAAAAGTTTTATGAAGTAAATATATTTGGTACAGAAACTATATACTTCAATGATTGTTCAAAACTATCTACACATCACCATCAGCGAGTGTTAATAATTTTTGAAAAAAAGAATCTAATATATTCTTATAAATGAATGATAAATGCAATTATGTCTATTTAACTATTTACGTGCTTTTGAGTAAATACTGTATAATTATGTGTTCATAAATTAAAACAATATATTCACCCACATAAAATGAAGTATAAGGTATTTTAGTACGCATCCCGTGTCTCACTGACCGGCCGTTCGCTTTTTTGTAAAAGCGTGGTTCGCTGACTGCGCCAGCATGGGAAAATTTGCAGACCAAATTTCCAAATAAGTTTCGTTAGCACTTGGTCTGCCACCTAATGAAATGACTTTTAAAATTTCCTGATTTGCTCTTGCTTCCCTTCCCCCATTCTTGGACAATTATCACGAATAAACTTTCAACTGTCCTTCGTTTGGTGTCTAATGATATGATTTTTCCCTCTCATTTGCTATTTATAGCGCCACAGCGCTTCCAGTCCGGCAGACCAACCAAAACCTCTTAGTTTATTCTTATTGATAATGTGTGCAACAAATGGTGTCTAATGAAATGGCAGCCAATTAGTAACGCTGTTTCTCGGACTAATAGTTTCATTGCGCAATAGCCGGTGGAACGTGTGGTCGCTGAGGTCAAGGAAGGAATCGTGCTATCTGATAACGAACGCCGTTATCGCCATTTAGATATCTGGGTACGCGGAGGAACGCAACTTAACTCGCGTGCAGCTTCTCTTGGTAGCATTGTCGTAAAACGTGAACTTTTTCTGTCGCAGGTGCAGAGAGCCATTCTTCGTGGGTAGCGTGGCGTCTCGTCACTTGGATCACCTTCGTCAGCGCATACCTCCTCTACACCTATTATTCGGCAGGCGTCGTGTCATCGCTGTTGCTTCCACCCGCTCGAACCATTCGCTCGCTCCGCGATCTCATCGACAGTTCCCTCGATGTGGGAATCGAAAATATCAGCTACAACCGCGATTACTTCTTGGTAAGTTCGAATGAAACAGACTGGTAGAAACAAACACCACAACATATTGCATGACCCTTCAGTCATTTCAACACATTTTGAATCAAATCGTACTTCGTAACTGAATATACCTCTTTCTATGCACTCTCCCAATTCCCTCCAATGTGCTGCTATGCTTTTCCTTTTCATTGAGGGTAGTTGCTTCAGTTGTTTCTAAAGGAAAAGGAATCGAGAAAAGGTGTTCCCTTATTTTAAAATCTTTAATGATTCAATTTTTATTTTTGTCAATACTATTCTGAATGATTTGACTCTTTACATCCTCACTCTATTTTACTCCACGAGAAAAAATGTGATATGACAAGTACTATATTTATCACTGTCTAATAGTGTACCCTTACCGATCATTAAGGTATTCTTACTGTACAGGAGAAGACATTATCTTAATCTTTCTATGTTTTGTTGGATCACGCAGTAACGCCGGATGTATCCCCAAGAGTAAACAAAAATTTACTTAGAAGAAAAGTTATCACATTCTTATTCAGAAGAAAAATATTTATAACGTTTATTTAGGAGGTCATTAGCTTAATATTGAAAATGTACAAGTTTTTAATGAGTGTCAGTGACATACTAGACGATTTTGTCAAACTGAAATTGACAAAATATCGAGCAAACTAAATCTCTTTTAAGTAATTGAAATAATGATATAACTTAATGTCTTATTTTGTTTTGTATTTGAAAAGACATTAATTTTTAAATTGTAATATGTCAAGTTTTTTTCCATTTAGTATTTAAACTCAACTTCTACAATATTGTAAAGTAAAAACATGAAGAAATATGTAGCACTTAGTTCGAATAATCAATTAGTGTGTTCTAAAGAAAAGGAATTTCGCTAGCATGGAGCTGATGCACTGGGTAAAGAGCTGTATCGGAAGAAGGTATTTCCGCCGGGTAGTCGACAGGCAGCGTTCTTCTCGTTGATGGAGGGCATGGTTCGTATGCAACTGGAGATGTTCGCATTCCATACGGAAGTGTCGACAGCGTACCCACTCATCGAGAATCGCTTCTCCGATGAGCAGAAGTGTGCGCTCTCCGAGGTGCAGATGTTCACACCGTCTGTTATGTCTATCCCCATCCAGAAGAGATCGCCATACAGGGAGCTCATCATTTACGGGTGAGTGGAATGAAGTATTGTGATTCCAATTGACACTTTATCCAGTAATTCCAGCACCACACTTTGTATGAGTTTCGGTACGATTGCATGAACACGGGAATAATTTGGATTTAAAATAAATGTTTTTTGGATACTCGTTTATATTTCCCGCAGTGCCATATATCGTTTAGCCTCCGTTGAGTGCAACTAAATAAGGTGACACCAATTCCCTAAAAACACGTGCTCTAACCATACATACGATCTTAGCTACAAGAAACACAAAGTGATGATGGTCTTAGTGATATTCTACTATGAGACATGCGTGAAATAACGTGGTGAAATAGGAGTTTGAGCCAAACAATGTTCAGTATTTGCAGACCTGGTGATGAGAGCTACAGAATCACTGTTGGAAGTCGCTTATTTGAGGTTTTACCTATCTCTCGACCGTCGCCTTCATTCACCATCAATCATCATCACATAGATGTTTTCTAGGTTTGTGTAATCAAAAGCGAGCGAACGGAAAGAACGGGAAGTTTAACAAATTACTCCGGATTGTACGAACGTACTGTTCTGGCAAGAGGGAACACTATAAAACCAAAACTACGAATTCTTGACAAATGCCTAGCTGACGCCGCCATATGGGTTAACGAACTTTCTCCTCACAAAAGACAACAGCAATTATGTGCGACAGATGAAAACCAAATAAAAACAGAAAACACCGACCCAGACGACTGACTATGAACAACCATTTCATTAACTGGCTAACTGACACTCTTTACCTCGGCATAACGCTAGACGAAGATCTGACATTTAAGAAAAACGTTAAGATAATACAAACAAAAGCCAGACTGACAAGTATAAGAACAATAAGACCACTGCTGATGACTAACAAATTACGAAAATTAACTTATACAAGACACGTGTACGACTTACGTGTGAATTACTTATCACTTACGTATGAACAACGATGACCAGATCATCAACACTCCTAAAACCACTCAGTCCTCTTGAAAATTACACACTAAAACTAATAACCAGACCACCACTAATGTCCAACCTAACCAAACTCAGACTGGAACACATTGATTGGGAATTGAACACATTTGAGGTTGAACTCACAACTTTCGAGTACCTACTCGTGGAGGAGTGTTTACAACGTCAATAGTCAGGTGAAAATTGCAACGGACCGGGGCTCGAACCCGGACCTCCTGCTCTGGCCGCAGGTGTGCTATCCACTGCACCACCCTCCTCGACTCTCAAGTCTGTAAGCAACTTCCACCTGGTCTGAACCTGGGTCACATTCCCCATCACGGGATAAGCGACCACGGGCGGTTCCGATGCTTGTAGCTCTTAAGTACAGTTTTCGCGTACCTACGCGTCGGATACATATATGAACTCACAACATTCAAGCACCTTTTAGAAACATTCGAGATTGTTTAAAAAGTCTATCAATGAAAGAACTTCAGCTAACTTTTGTATATGACAATAAGCCTAAAACATTTAGTCAATTCCGAATATTTTTATACTCCAACATAAGTCGACGAATGCAACTACCATTACAGTGCAAGACAATTTAAGATTTAAAAAGATATCACCAGTACAACTCACAGTATAATAACTATCAAGTAAGGCTCAACCATTTCAATATCTACAGTGTAAATAAGTTATCATCAATCATCTAATTTCATTAATACTTAATAATTCATCTCATAACACAAATCTCATTTTTTTACATTGCATTTTACGAGTACTTTGAGTGTTTCGAATAATTTGTTTCAAAAGTACATTACCAACCCACCGTAGGTGCGAGTTAAAGTGAAGTGAAATTAGAGAACAAACGGCAAAGAGGCTACTAATCTGGTACTGCTAAAGACATATGTGTCTCTACAGCTAAGCGGAAAAAAAACCTCAGTGCTGAAAAATGAGTTACGAAGCAACGAGTTAATAGAACACTGAAATTAGACGAAAAACACACCCTTAGGGAAAAACATTCGTAAAGTTTTGAAACTTGGTAATTAGGGGAAGAATGTTTAGAATTATTAACTCTCCCTCAAATTTTTCGGAGCCACACATCCCTAAAAGCCTACCCTAAGTTGCACGTTCGAGGTTTTTGCCATTTTGTCGCAAAACGATCCGGTTTTCGAAAAAGAAATCTATATGAAAAAGTATTCCTCATTAAGTAGGGAAAAAGTACCTGCTGGAGGACGGAGGGTCATAGATGGTCCAACGGCGAGGAGACTCTCGCTGTTCATTCTACGAGTAACACAACCTTTGCTTGTCATGGTGGAAATCCAAAACTCCTCTCCATCTTAAGTTATTCAGTTATGTTTGCATTTTACTCATTCATTCTACTTGTATTCTAAGTGATCTACTTATGCGAACTTGTATTCATTATTAGACTGGAGTCATTAGATTTATTATAAGGTAAGTGGATTTTCATTATGTGGTATGTTGATATTCTAGTATCCTAGTATTGATATCAAAACACTGTTAATTCCTTCGAGTGAAATTTCATTCCACACAACTAATGAATTTCATCTATATTTATGTATACACACACACACACACACACAAAAATATATATATATATATATATATATATATATATATATATATATATATATATATATATATATATATATATATATATATATATATATAATATTTGTGTATACATAGACACAACAGCCTTACTCGCCGGTTGTCCTGAGAGGAAAGCGATGAGTGAGTTCTCTGTCTCTCTCGCACATCGCCTTAGGTGGGGGAACTCGATTCCCCTCACTGACTGCTGACTACTGCTCACAAGTCGTTGCACACTAACACCTTACCCCCTCCAAGCGGATGTGCGAGCAAGAGGGCGACTTCTCTCAGTATCTTCTGTCTCATATTATCAAGGACAATCTTCAGCAGAGACGGTTGCCTCTATTTGTATTTCACTCTATGGGTTGTACCCGACTAAACAATGTGTACGTATTTATGATTTGCAGAATGCGTCGGGTGACAGAAGTTGGTCTTTTACGACGAGAGGAACGAGTTTGGCAACCCGACAAACCACATTGTCGCGGTGGCGGTGATTTCGCTGCTGTCACCTTGCCTGCCATGTCACCCGCTTTCTTTGTGCTCGTTAGCGGTGCGCTTGCTGCTCTGCTCGTGTTGATACCAGCGGAGAAATACATGTGGAGGCGCAAGGGGTATTATCATCTCTTATCGCCATCTTTCACTCCTATTTTCTTCATTTCTTCCTTCACTTTTCTAGAATTTGTGTTTGCAATTACACAATAAGCGCATAAACATATCGACTTCACTGTTCCTGGAGACAGCTTTATTCTCGGAAACAAAATTGTTTCACAAATACACGTTGCTTAGTTTTCTTCGCACTGTCAGGTCACTTGTTATAACTGTTATCAATAAAACATTTCATTGAGGCCCCTCGAATCGGCTCCCTCCAAGAGAGAATCTGATTTCTAGTCAGCCGTTAACCATTTTTTCTTTTCTTGTCCTTTCTTTTAAAATACCTGCTGCTTCACCATCACAGTAGGCCTGTGCACCGAGCCAAACTTAAACATATTCCATATTTTCCAGTGTTATATTGGATACTCTGTTGTATACAAATCCCATACACTCATTTAATTTCTATCAATCAACATCTGTTGTAATTTCCAAATAATTCTTTTGATTTCTGATAGGTCATTCTCTGGTAAGTCACTTTTAAATAGCTTTCGAATAAAAAAATATACATTTTATTCTCCACTAATATATAATAAATGTAATATCCTATAATTTAATGAATTTGTTTTACTCCAAGCGATTGAATAATAGTCCAGATGCACTTCTATATCATTTGATATATTTTCCATTTATTTATTTAGCTTATGGCATTTGTCATACTCTTGATACTTTCATAAAATAAATATGAATAAATTTTTTCAAAAATAAATATTACAAGATCATACTTTAAATACATAGAAAGGGCCATAAAAAGGAGAACATTATTACTTAGCGAGAAACAAATCATAGCATTAGGTCGAGAAAATTCAGTGATTGAACAGCACTTATGGAGCATAGATTCACACCTACCTTGGTCCGTTCGAACTCTATTTAGACGGACCCAGTTTCCGCGAGAGTGATTAAATCCGTAGGGTAGTTTTTGAGGGTACATCAGAGAGTGCCATACTGGGTCGACTTTCGCTTGCCATTGTGTGATCCATTCGATTCCGCTATTAAAGTTCTGATGTATTAATGGTTGCGCAGTCTTACCTGCAGGATTATTTGATTTGAGTCTTTTAAGTACTATTATATCCTGGTTGATAGGAAGGTCTCGATTTTCTTATATCATTTTATATTCTTTTTTCTGCGAAGTTCGGGGGGTTCTATATGGGCCAACACCGGCAGAAGTTCGGTGGATGTTGATTTTATGCAACCTGAAATCACTCTCATGCTCTGATTAAGGCCACTATCGACTTTACGGTCATGTTAATTGTTAAGCCACGTTGATGAGCAGTATTCTGCAGTTGAGAAAATCAACCTGAGAGCTGAGATGCGTAAAGTAGTGGGTCGGCCCCCCAGGCTAAGCCCGCTAATTTGTGTAGTATGTTATTACGTACCCTTAATTTTGCTGACAAGTTAGAGAGATGTACAGTCCAAAATCACGCCTAGATACTTTGGGTGGGGATTATGCGGTAGGAGTACGCCATCACACTTTACACTTAATGTCATTTGAGCCATGCTATTATTTTGGTAGAAGAGACATGATTCGGTATTAGTAGTACTACATCAGTCGCAATTGTCTAAAGTATTCCGTGAGAGTGTTAAGGTCAAAGGACAGTTCATCTTCAGTGTAGGTTGTGTCATATGTTGGACTGCGAGGGCCAGGTCACCGGTGTACCAAACTTGCGAGCACATGTACTCGGGATGTCTGAGACATAGAGATTAAAATATTTTCCATAGACGCTCTTTGTATAACCGCCATTTATTCTTCACCCAATACCACGAGTTTGATATAGTATTACATGTTGTTAACCAATGGATATATTGTGTCAACCTAACGACACACATTTATCACTCGCACATTTTTTAATTTCGACAATCTTTCCTTGTTGGGATAATATCATGTACAACTTAAAACCATATTGCTGATACTATACTTGGTGGAAATTAACAATACACATTCTTTCGATCTCACTCAAGAATTCCCGTCACATATTCGCACCTTGGGCCTTATGCTTGTAATAATTTCCTTATAGATTACTCCCTTTCTCTCACCCAACAAAATATATTTTATATCTTGATATATTATTCGCTTATAAACTGTTGCCTGTATACTTTGCTTTATTATTTTGAGATTTCTAGGAATACTTTGTAAATTCGGAGGGCTAGGCATTCCTAGGACTTCCAGATTAAAAGTGCATCCAGTAAATCGAAAATTTTCCTTCTGCCTGAAGTGACCGNATAAGAGACAGACAATATCATTTGTAAATAGGGTTTCACGTTTTCCTTTAATTTCACTCATTCCATACCCACCTCCCACCTTGGATTGGCACATTACCTGCAGTGGCACTCGAAATATACACCCTCTCCACAATCATTGACCCAAACATTTCCTTATTTCGGCAATATGTTTGTTTGGTATTGGAATCACTTGAAAAGTGAACCACACTGTTGATAGGAGACTGAATATATCATACACTCTGCTGCAAATTCCAATTTCGAAGTTACTCTTCCAACTAAAACCATAATGACATTACTTTAATTTATATATCCTAAAGTATCTACATTCGTAGTGAACCAAATTCCGAGAATTTTCATTTTCGATACCATTTGTATATTTAAATTTCCTTCACCTTCCAAGTTCATGTATTTTGATTTTCTATAATTTATTTCTGCTCCAGACTGATTGCAATATTCACATAAAACATTAATTACATCTTCAACCTCCCAGTCACTATTGGTAACAATAGATAATCTACGTAAGATTTTAAGGCTGTTAACTGAGATAATTGACTGTACATAATTTCTCATGTAATTCTACCAACAAGGGGTTAAGTGTTAAACAGCACAACATTATAGACATAGGGTATTCTTACCGGACCCCACAATTTATCTGAATCTCCTTCGTCCAGAAATCGTTTATCTGTATTCGTGAGACTGCTTCGTTATAAATTGTTTGTATCCACGAGATACATTGCTTTCCAAATCCCGATTCCTCAATTACTTTGAATATATATTAATGTTGAACCTTATCAAATGCTTGTTTAGAATCCACTGACAATATGCTCCCAACGCTGTTATATTTTCCTTTATACGCTATTACATCCCTTATATCTTTAAGAGTGTCCGGCAAAGATCTACCTCTCATTCCGGTAGTCTGAGCAGAGTACAATACTTCAGCCATTAACGACTATATTATCGCTGCTACTATTCGTGCTATGATTTTGTAGTCACAATTGAGCAACGTTATCGGCCTGTACTGATTTCACAGTTGATACTTTCTGTACCAGAACCTCAATTCTCTGATACTGACAGTGAAATTAAGCCATCTTTTCTCGATTTAGAACTATTTGAACCATTCCCAAAAAGTCACTCCCTATGAAATTCCAATATGTAACATAAAATTCACTCGGTAGGCCAAAGGCCATGATGTTGGGATTTATCATCCAATGGAAAATGGACACACCGTCTGTTGTCACATACCTGTAATATCTCCATGGATTAACCGGGGAAGGGGGAGATTGATCACTACTTCTCAGAACCTCTGACTGTGCATAGTTGCTTCAGACAATACCTCCATCGTTTACACGTGGACGATTGTCCGATATGTCGCGATTGCACGACGCCTCTTGTCCGGTATATCAACCTTAGGACGAAGACATGGAAAACGTGTTCGTCAAATGTCCACAGTCTCATGCACTGAGTACAACGGAATGAATTGGAGCAGATATTCGATTAACCTCCCCATCCGGATGAGATAATCGATCCCATGATTTCATCTGTCAATAAGTGGAATGCAGTGACAACGTATACTACTACCATTATAAAGAAGCTCAGTATTCGAAGAGAAAGGAGAGATTCCGAGATTGTTGAGAAGGACACGTGAGTAGCTAATCTGTTCCCGTGAAGTAATGTTTTACCACGGTTCCGTGAGGTGGTACTGGAGAATAGGAAGCTGTTTTTTAGTGCGTCGCATCTAAATAAATTTATTGTCAAAAAAACAGTACAAACTGCGTATGACCACGTGGAGGGGAAAAAAACTAATTTAATCCATCTTGCAACACCACATAACCCTGAAGTACGATCCTTTCAGAGTATCTATGAGCAGATTTTTCACCTTCCCTCGCAAAAAAAAACTACTTAAACATATAATATTTCAAAGAAATTAAATCATATTCAGTTACAAATGCTGTTGTCACTACAAGTTTACTATAGTGACTTCAAAAGGGGACGTCAAAAATGAAGATAAATAACCCTCTCTCCTTGAGCCTCATAATTTGTATATACGCTACTGTTCTAATGTGGTACGTTGAATGGTTCTCCTTCAAATAGAAAAAAAAATCCAGCGATAATCCTTATAGTTTTCATTGTCTTTGTTATTTAAGTTTGTTATATATTAGTGCGATAAGATATGCTGAAGATGATTCTACACGGATTTATATTAAATACTGCGTTGGGTGCTTTCGTTTTTTCGCAACTAGATGGCTAAGCTGTTCATTTTTGGGCCAACTGATAATTTTACTTCCGCACATGATGTTGAAGTTTCCGTATTCCACTTAGATCGTACACATAGGCACTTGCAATGAGGTCTATTCACAATGCTTCTCTAGAACTATGGGGAGTATGAGTAATGTCTTGTATGAACCTCTCGTGCCCTGTTGGGGTACCACTGGCTCGGAGGAAACGATGTTCAATATGTTTTCATCGATGTATGCTCTGGTGAACTGTAACATTTTTTCTAAGAATTTTGTTTTCGGACGAAACGCTGATGATCCAAAATATCAACGATGAAGAGTGTTGCTAATCCTCTTTTGTCATTGGATGAAATGCTACCGAACTATGACATGGTGTCTTTCTTCCTCTGGTGAAATTATTCCTCTATCACTCTATGACCGGCATGCTGTTTTGCTTGATCTCCCCCATTTTCACGCATGTACGGGGGGCCGTCACAAATCACGACTTGTGTGAGTAAAAACCGCACTTTGATCTCATCGTTTGTTTGTTTGAGGATGTTCGTTCTGAATGACATGTATGTGTATTACATGAATCGGTATTTGACCTATGTGAAATAAATTTGAAATACTCTGAGAATCTGCTAGACATTATGAGTGAAATTCTGAGATAAGTGTGATCTGTTACAGTCATTATGTTCTCTATTGTGGTAGTTCCCCCAATATTTCATTTAAAACTAAGTGAAATTAAAATATTATTTCAAGAAAAGCTGAAGATTAATGGAAACAGTAATCATTGTAGACAAAATCAATGGATTCCTCATTTACACAGAGAAATTTTAAATTTATCTTTAAGTTTTTATTTACTACTGTTGGTATGAATATAAATTATAATATCTAATGATTCTTTCCAATTGGAGTAAAAAAATACAAAATATACAGTTGGTATCAACACTCTAACAATAACTGTAATATAAATACTTTGTTACAATAATTGGGATATAAATACTTTATACATTAAGCAATGAATATACATTAAACAACATGTCATTAGTGTTTTGGGTAAATCAAATTATGAAAAACAATGAGTTTAAAGTCAAATAAAGATTCCTCTTAAGGTAATAATTAAGAGCACTCTTAAGGTAATAGAAAAAAATTCCAGTAGTCTTTTATTCCTAAAAATAACATTTATTTATTTTCTAAACATGTTTCTTTCTTGTCACTCACTGGGACTAGATTGTCAGTTGACGTAAACATTTGAAATGCAATATTTACAGAAATAATTCCACCTATATATGTGGTGGATACAAATATTATTTAAAATAATATTTCTATATAAGATATATTCTTTATAATGACATTTATCATGTACATATTTTCAGTACTTTCCAACAATAATATCAACATCGCAGACAACAAGTTAGGTAGAGAAACCCTATAAACATTTTATTTCTTTCACATACATTATACCAACATATAATCAAAAATTTGTTACAAATTACACTATATATTTTATTTTTAATACCATTGTGTATTTCAAATAAAAGATCAGAAGACTAGAAAGCTTTATGAATAAAAATCAAATTGTACTTTTATAAAAGCTTTTTTTATAAATTCAAAACATGAAACAAAAATAAAAATAAATATATTACACCTGTACAAATAAATCTGGAAGATTAGGACTATAAGCAGGATTACTTTGAGTTGTAGTGGCAACACGAATTTCATCTGGTCTACTAGTTCTTTGCCTCACATCACAACCTCCTGGCCATGCACGAGCAGGACTACGAGGCTCTCGGCATTGATGTGGGAGAGCATCAACAGACAAAGATACAGTTGCTGGATCATTAACACCATTTGCTTTGAGTCGTCTTTGTGCAGCAATAGTTGCTCTCAAAGTTTTTCTCTTCTAAAAAGAAATTATTTAATAGTAAACATTTTTTGTATTTCCATTATATAAAAATATGAATTATAAAATCCAAGATAATACAATATTTAGTTAATAAAGGAAGAGTAGAAAAATGTAAATAGGTCAAGAGGCAGATATAGGGATATTTGACCTCAAACCCCTCTAAAAATAAGTGAAAAAGTTTGTCCAATTAAAAACATGAACAATATTTGGTACTTACGTATGTATTTGCAATGCATAGTTTAAATACATTCTAATTTTGCATTCTAATTATCCTCAGACAGAAATAGGAAATCTAAGCACCCCGCCCCCTGCCCCACACACACAGAAAAAAATCCTGGATCTGCCACTTACTAAGTCAGATTACTTGAATACTCTGTTACTCTATCTAATGTAAATACCTCGATTGCGCCTCTCCATTTATCTGCTGCATGGCGAGCGAGTTCCATTCTCTTTTGCTTTTTAATTTGATGTTTTTTGTAAGCCATTTCAATTATAATTAAACCAATACCACCAACAATTCCAGCTGCCACCAAAATAAACACCCCTGCCATATTTTTTAGACCCAATGTATTAGGAGTTTTTTCAAACTGTTCACATTGTTGGATATTTCCTTGGAGAATCCATTTATTATCTAAGCTTTCCATAAACCCACCTGCATGACATAAATTTTGTATGAATGTGAATAATGTACAATAATAAAGACAAATGTATTTTCATAAAAAACATCATATATACTAATTAAAGTTGAAAGAAAAATTTGTGACATACTCTCATGAAAATCAAGAATAGCCAGAGTAACCGTATCAGCCCATGGGGATCCTTTTTTAAGACCTATTCCATACCCAGATCTTCCAAAAAGTTCTCCTGCAGTCACCAACTCACAATCTTGTGCTGCTTCAAACTCTAATCTTGAACTGTCCCAAATGAAAGCCATGAGTTTGCTGTAAATAAATGAGAAATGTAAATCATCAATACATGCATTAATCAATATGTACTTCAACAGTTATCAACATATTTATAATTAATTACCCTTGCTTTACATCTCTTATGGCTTCTTCAGCAGTGTCATAATTATTTGCCTCCATTGTTCGGTACATATTTGAAAGTTCTACTTGCCTCCGGAAGTACATATCAACTGCTGATCCTTTCACAGTTGCGCAAGTCAAATTTTCCATTGTATTCCGTAACTAATCAAAGAAACATGGAATTACAACTTCAATGATCAATCAAATGCAAACATGAAAAGATAGATGCCAGGAATATTTAAGGAGGGAAAGAAAAAGCCTAAAAGTATTGAATAGTCCCAAAATACTTCAGAGAAGTGGATTTAAGAATAGGTTACATAAGCGTGCACCTAGGGGCCCGCACCACAAGGGGATATGCACAATAAAAAATTCTAACAATCAGAAAATTAATAAAACTATTTCAAATTTGTAGGTCACAAAATTTATTTTAAGAATTTTAACCAAATAAGTGCTTTAAAATGCAATTTGCTAGTTTAATGTTTCAAAAAATTTCTGGTATCACCCCGACCCCAGTTGACTTGGGCAGAGTTCCATACCACCACCAGGGATCTAAAGATCCTAAATCTGGCCCTGACTTGAGATGTAAATAATGCCAATAGACAGACCTTCAATAAATGGCTGAGTGAAAAATATGAAGGGGATGGGACTAATTGAAGGTTTTTCTCAGGTGGGAAGTAGAAAAATATGCTTAGACATTGGGCAATTTCATCAAGTAGAAAAATCAATTATTTCATTTTTTACTTTAATTCTACAGCTTTGAAAGTCCATAAACCTGGGAAAGTTAAATGAAGTAAATTTATTTAATTTTCTTTCCAATTGAACTACAATTTTCTTATAAATGTAGGGTTCTGCGGCTGGAGTCAGTATGAAATTGTCTGTCTGGGACAAACTGCATCTTAGTAGATACAACTACCAACGTTTCGGCCCAGAGTATGACAGCGACTTAGGTCTGTACAAAGGCCACGGCGTGATGGCTGAAATGTTAGTAGATGTATCTACTAAGTCGCAGTTTGTCCCGGACAGACAAGTTCATACAATTTTCTTGTTTAACTGGGCAGGTAAAACTAAATGAAGCAAAGGCTGAATGAAAGCTGATGAAGTTATTAACGATAATAATAAAAACCCTGAAACTGAAAGAAGGAACCCCTTGCGAGAAAGAAAGAAAAGGGAATTTCCTGATTTTGAACTCTATGCTGCTTCATTATATGATAAAGTAGTTTTTGAAGAAGACATATAACCCGCAACAGTAAGTGAAGCTTTGGCAAGTAGAGATGCTTTGCATTGGGAAAATGCTATGAACGATGAACTCAAGTTATGTAAGGAAAATAATGTATGGGATCTTGTAACAAAGCCTAGAGATAAAAATGTTGTGAGAAACAAATGGGTTTTCAAAATAAAGTGTAATTGTGAAGGGTAAATAATCAAATACAAAGCAAGGCTTGTAGCTGTAGATTGTTCTAAAAATATGGTACAGATTTTTTGGATACCTATGCTCCTGTTGTTAGGTATAGTATGCTGAGATTTTTTTTCTCAGCATACTATACCTAACAATATATATATATTGTTATATATATCGAAATATATATATATATATATATCTAAATATTGTGAATTATTGTCTATCGAAATCTAAATATTGTGAATTATTGTCAAAGTTTGGTAAGCTGAACTGTGTGAGTATAAAGACTCCCATAGTGTGGTTTGCTGTTAACTAAGAGTCAAGATTGTGCCATTGATGTGCCATATCAACAGGCAATTTGAGGTTTATTATATTTATCATTGTGTACTAGGCCAGATATCGCATATAATGTAAATTACTTGAGTCAATTCAACAATTGTCATAGGAAAGAGCATTGGAATGCTGTACAGAGGATTTTTAAGTATTTAAAAGGGACTATATGTAATGGAATTGTTTACTCAAAGTGTGATGATGATATTGTTGGATATTGTGATGCTTCTTTTGGTAATGATTTTGAACAAAGAAAATCAGTTTCTGGATATGTTTTTAATCTTTGTCAAGGAGCAATTAGTTGGGATAGTAGGAAGCAAGAGATAACTGCATTGTCTAGTACTGCATCAGAGTATATTAGTATAACTCATGCCTCTAAGGAAGCAGTGTTCCTAAGGGGATTTCTGTTTGAGCTTTGTGGATGATATGGTGCTATGTTAATGTGTAATGATAATATGAGTGCCTTAAAGTTGACTGAAAATCAGAGATTTCATGCTAGAACTAAACATATTGACGTTAGGTTTCATTATGTTCGGGAGCTATATAAAAATGAGGTGATAATATTATGCCATAAATCTACCACAGAAATGCCTGCANGAAATGATGCTAATGCTACAGGGTTAACTAGTCTGAATCATCTGAGATGTATTAAAGCCATGGGTGTGATTTAGATGTCAAGATTAAAGGAGTGTGTTTGATTTAGGTTGATAATATGTAATCCTTGTCATCTGTATTTTGTTTTATGTACTGTATGTACTGTTTCTTATTTCTGGCAGTATTCATTAGGCTTCCACCCAAGCTGGAAGGAGCATGCATGTCTTATTCGTATTAATCACCTTTATCACTGTTAATCACTGGACTAGCCACTGCTACATAATTGTAACAATCCAGAGAGGACCCCATGGGGACCAGTAAATATTTTGAATTATTTATAATCATTAAAAAGTAATGTAGTAAACATTTGATATACCAATTTGATGAGATCAATATTTATGTTTAATGTTTTGTGTCTGTTTTAGTTGTTAAGTAAAAATATTGTTCTGAATTGTGTAATAGTACAAAATATAAAATTTTGTTCATCTGTTGCCCCTCCAAAGAGGAAACTCTGGATTTGTAATAGAATGAAAGAGGAAATAATGCGAAATAAGTTACTTTTCTGGTAGTTAATTTGTTTAGGGGTCTATTGGTCATGCTGTGTCCTTACCTATTTTAAATCCATAATAATAATAATAATACCTTTATTACACAGAAACTTACTCTTGCATCATTGATTCCTGTTAGTTTTGTTTTTGGTCTTTCAAGCACTAAGAATGCAGCCAAATTGGCAGTGTATGAAGCAACAATTATCATTGCAAAACCAGCCCAAACCATTCCAAGAACTCGAGCAGAGAAACTTCTTGGAGTACCTCAAAAAATTAAAAATAAATTTTTTATTAAGCATATCATCATATTGAAGCTAAATTTTGATAATCTTTTAGATAAATTACCTTCACCAATCCCGCTGTTTAATAACACACCCCATGCAAACCAAATTGCACTAGAAAGATTTAAGGCATCTTCCTCTGTTCCATCGGTATTTGCAAGTTTGAACCGTCCAAAAGGTGAGAATCGGTCCAGTAAATATAAGACCAAGGCAACGACATGCACAGACACCATAACCAAAATCCATAGAGTATTGCTGAATGGTTGCAAAAATGATACCAGTGTCGATGAACGAGAAGGCTGAAATAAAATTTTACTTCTATTGAATCATGGTTACATTATAATCTAGATAGTATCTCAGAAATTATAATCACTTAACCTAAATTCTTGTTGCACATTGAAAATCATATGAGAATAATTTAATGCACCTGGTAAAATTTTTCATCATATCATTTGCAAGGGACAGCTGCAGATGTTCATTTTCTGTATCCTTAGCACATTCACACTTGGGACAATTATACTTCTCTGTTTTATTTATGTTGTTGAGTCACTTCAGACTGAGGGTGAAATGAATTTTCCACACTGGCTGAATTTTTGAGACAGATAAATAAGAAATGCAGGCTGCAATCCAAGTATTGCACTACTGTCAACCCAGGTGCTAACCATGTGAACTAAGTACTGTCTTTTGGATTGACAGATGGAGGTTTTGAAGCACTTCACATAATTTTATTTTTTTCAATTCTGTATCACTGTAGAATTTATGTAGATAGAAAATGCATGAAGTAAAAATGTATGAAGATAGAAAATGCATGTGTTTGATTTTGTTGTTTTCTAAAATTTTGTTTGAAAGCAATAAAAATTGACAAATATTACAATGACCATGAAAGTAAATTACTGAAAAAATTACCATGAGAGGACTTGACTCTAGAAGCCAGCATTGAACATGCAGAGATACTGTCCATAGTGTTTTCACCCTGTGGTGAAAGAAACTCTACTCTAAGATAAATAAATAAATAGATTTTTTATATTTTACATCAAGATTGATGACCTCTTTGTTAGATAAATAAACTTAAATACACAAACCTTCTTTTCAAGAATAGTAATTCCTTGGTATTTAAAAGGTTTACTGAATTCAATAAATTCTGCTCTCTCTGGATTGATGGTAAGAGGAGCAACTATCATATCAGCTCTATCATCAACCAATTCTCGGATAAGTCCTGTCCACTCTTTCTTTCCACCAGCTGAAATACCATAAAAATTTAATTCTATACTGTATTGTTAAACAAGACTTAATTATTTTTATAACTGATTATGATTTATAGTCAAAACTATGCTTTATTAAAATCTTACCAGAACTGTTCTTGATAAGGTAACTGCCAAATTGCCCATCAGGGGATAAAGTTAAATTGTATGTAACATTTATTGTTCTTGCTAATTCTTTCAGGAGATCCATGCAAAATCCTCGGCAGCAGAATACTTTAAGATACAAAGAGAAAATAAAATTTATGAAGTAAGACAAGAAAGAGAGGATACCAACACTTGAATTTCGACTATGGAAGCTGGTTTCAACAAAAGTAAAAGTGTTTACCTTCTTCGGTTGCATTGATATGAGGACAAATAATTTCTTCTGGGCCACAAGCTTCTTCATCATCACCAAGAGCACGGACATAAACAAAAGGCTTTTCTTCTATAGTTAGCACTTTGAGATGAGTGGGAATTACAACTCCTTCTGGTTTACCTGTGCGTCGGCCAGGCCAAATAATAGCACTCTCCTCTAGTTTGAGTCGCATTTTTTCTTGGTCCTAAAGTCATGAAAATGAGATACTTTACTTCACTGAATATACTCTATTAATTAGGTAATATCCTGGGTAGATTACTTTGACATTGCCATTGTTCATATTTACAACTTAATTCATAATAATAGGTCTGAGGGCCCATTTAGAAATTTCAGTAGTGTGACTCTTGGCTTAAGTATTTGGGACAACTCTTGCTACCCATCTACTTTCCCTAGCTTTGACCAATTTCTATCATTAACCTGTTGTCAAAAGTTATTTGGGGAGAATTCATCTCAAACTTCTACTGTAATTCACCTGTTAAAGACCTCTTTTGTTGAGTTCTTATTTTTTCAGTGGCCCTTCATTATTAGCATTTTTGATTTGTGTTAAGTTTTGTGAAATAGTTATTACCAACATTTTAGAAAAGCACTGAACAATTGAAATAACTCAATTTTACATAAGTCACTCTGATTTTTTAAATTATTGTGCACCCCACTGGTTCACGGAACCAGGATCCAATTAGTAAGTTCTTGTTGGTCTATCCAGAATTTTAAATCGTATCACTAATTATTTTCTTCATTAACATGTATGCATAATTTAATTAATTACTCTACAACAATACAATACCCTGACCATATTTTGAACAGTGGATATTATAGTATACTGAAATTAGCAAAAATAGAGGAAATAATACGTAAAGTTTTGAAACTTCGTAATTAGGTGTAGAATGTAGTATTGTTTACGACTATTAACTCTCCTTCAAATTTTTCGGAACCACGCACTCCTAAAAGCCACCCCTAATGGGCACGTTCGCGGTTTTTACCGTTTTGACGTAAAATGGTCCGGTTTTCGAGAAAGTTATCTATATAACAAAATGTTCCTCATTAAATTTCCTACAAACAATGTAATAACCATTTTTGAGTTACGTCCAGTGGTTCGCGAGATATAAGCTCTCCAATCTGGGGATAGTTTTCAAAATTACCATTTCTTCGTCGTATTTTTTGGATAAGGAAATGATGCTTTTGGTACATTAGGACCTCGAAGGATCTATGTATCAATATTTAGTAATATACACAACGAAACAGCAGCTTCAACACGATTTTCGATTGAAAAATTCTGGTTTTAGTGCGAATAGGTGGCCGTATCCAATGCATATTTCGTCAATATTCCCTGCGCGCACATTGTTAGCGTTGCATCTGACCGAGGACGTCTACGAGCTGTTATCGTTTCCCAGGGCTTCAAAAATGTATGTTTATTTGCTTTAACTCGTACACTACATTTTTCTTTCGAAAAAAATTATAGAATGGATCCTTTCCCATTTCTGGATATGGACACATTCCCATTTCTGGATATGTTATGTTTTCCATTCCGAAAAACATAATATTCATTTTTCTGTACGCGACTTTGTGGCGATATGACCATGTATTTGAGAAAGATAATTCTTCCATATTTCCTTCCTTATGATATTTCATTTTTAAGGCAGATTTGCACTTTTATTTCATATGTGACGGTTTCACGCAACAAGCCGTTCCGGAGGTACAATTAAAAATTGCAATTTATCCATCATTTTTCGATAAAGAAAGGTGTCACTGTACTAACACGAGGAGGAATCATTTACCTTTGATTTCACATATTTATAAGTGTAAAACTGTTGCTGTATAGAGCTTTTGATACTGAATAACTAAACAGACCGGTCTGGGTAACCTTAGAGGGAGGTGGACCGACATCTAGAGGGCGCCACCCAAGAGTGACATCGCAGCAGAACACTGGAATTCTGAATTCCCGGGGGCGGGAGAAGGTGGAATTACGAGAGTCTACACCCTTCACCAATTTACCACATTACTTCTATCAATTTTACAACTTTCGGTTTGTAGTTCTTAACTTCAGTACTTGCAAAAATACGTTTATTAATTAAGTACGGGTTGACCTAAGGAAGACTATGCGTAACTTTTGAATCAAAAAAGGAATTTAGCTATAACTATGGTTGCAAGAAGCAACTTCGTTACCCCACAAATCCATCTTTCTTGTTGCATGTCCAAAATTGTTTCTTTAAATTTTAAGGTATGAACTTCGAATATTTTGGCGCTTCCTTTATTCCACTCTATCTCTTCATTACATTTCTCTGTGCAAAATTATCCATCTTCTTTCGAATTCGAACGGCTCCGAAGAACGCAGAGCGAATTCAGTTTTGTCTTTTGATTTAACTGGCATTTCTTTCAGGTAACTGACTACATTTCGTTCTCTAGTGTAATATCTTAGGCATAACATTATGCAACTCGATGCTTTTTCTGTTTCAAAGTGCACATGTTTCCCGTGTCCTCAACGTTTACTTGATGCAATCAAAGCCATGAGGTCCTTTGAAACACGTACACGTCATTTTCTAGCAGTGGTCTCGCTCAAAGAATACATATTCCATCCGTTGCTCTAAACCTACATAAAAATATATTTGTTATTATTTTATTAAATGCGGCATTAAATATTGTACACACAAACACTAATAATCATATATTTGTGGAACGTTCTTGTCCAGAGAATAATACAATGCGCGCTGGACTTGCATTAACCCATTAAAGACAAATAGTAGAGAAAAGTTGAAAAAATATTTCTTATTCATAAAAGAATTAAAAATGTGAATTTTCTCCTCTAATATGATATAAATAATATTCCATGAAGAGAGTACAAGTCCAATTTCAATTTTGTTGTAGAAGCTCGAAACATTCGCTGTGGTACCGTTCATCGTTAACAATATACATATTACATACTTTAGTTAAAATGGGATGCTTCGATACATTTTTTTCATGCGATTACTTTTTCAATTTTTCGTATTACTACAACGCGCCTTGTACCTTTTTCATTTTCATAACCCGAAAACTATTATTCTTTTTAAAAGACGTACGCCTCTGGTATCCATCGATCATTACACGGAAAAGTATTTTCTTCGTATCTCAGTAGTTGTAATCAATACTACATTCTACACCTAATTGCCAAATTTCAAACTTTACGAATTATTTCCCCTAAGGGTCTGGTTTTCATATAATTTCAGTGTACTATTAACTTCTTATTAAATTGCGTATCATGAGTAGAGGACACGGTAGTTACAGCGCTACTATATTTTATGCGTATCGACAGAATACTGCTGTACAACCGTTAAATTGCCGTTGGCGAGCCCTAAAACCCCAATTTAAAAAAACCGTTAAAATTTGACGTAGGCAGGGGGAAATAGTCGTTACAATTTGACTCCTAAAATCGGTGGAATATTATGTTGGTATGGGACTTATAAAAACATTTAGGGACAGTATTTAATAAAAAGAATTACAAAAGGATATTAAATAAGACCAAAAATATTTCTGTAAGAAAGTCTACACCTGACTGCGAACAGATTAACCGTAAAGGATGATGTAACCAAGAGTTGATTCGCCAAATTAAAGTTAGCTACCACAATAGTAAATTTTTGGTAGGTAATCCATCCTCTTTATTGCACTGCATTTTTGTACGGTTCTAAAATCACGATTTCACTTCTGAGATTTCACTACTTTGTAACTCTTGTCTTGCTCGTCCTTTGTTCCCGAATTCTTAATGGGATTGCTTTTGACCTGCCAACGAAGTGGCCCACCGGTTGATCGCATGGAAACGGGAAACCATATGGACAGACCGGACATTTTGCGGGGCACACATTTGTAATTGATGGTTTGGTTTAAAAATCAAAACGAATTATTAACACATTCATGCGCAATTGTATGAATTGAAAATAACTATTGGATTGTCAGTTATCAAAAACGAAAGGTAGTTTCCTTCATGAGACTGCAGCTACTGCGGGACAAATCTTATCAGGAATGACTCACGTAAGAATTTCAACAATTATTCTGTTGCAAATATTTTTCATTTCAAGGCGATAGTAAACAAAAAGGGAGATGAAAACATTCGTGAATTTAGAAGGAAAAAAGATACAGATTCTTACATGTTGATAAAAATATTGGCCAACAGACACTTGGTGTTGATTGTCTTGAACGTTGACAACATCGTATTCAGCATTTATACGATCTCCGTTGTCATCAAATGCAACTTTCCCTGTGGCTCCATTCACTAAAACTTGTCGCTTTATGTACCTATGTAACAAGATACAATTAATCATTCTCTTATCTTAAAAATTAAAAGTTAATGTTACATACGTTATCATAGCTTTTGAATAAGTCTGCATTAAGATAATTGAGCTGAGCGAGTGAAGCTCTTGCAAAATCATATTAGAGATTCTCACAGTCATCAAAACTGGGTTTCAAGGAAAATAAATTAATAATCGCCACATATCTCAGAAATTATTACAAAAATTCTGTAAATTTGAAATTAGAATGGTATTAGTGCCTCTACGAACTTTTGTTTGCTCTTTTAAAATCATAAATATAACTAGTAGTTTCGGATAAATTAGTTTTGAAATATATTCCCTTTAGTTTTGATTTTGTAGTCGTGGGACTAGAATACGTTCATGGAATGTAAATCAATTTGCATAGTTTGACAAAGGCAAACACAAATCTATTATCACCATCCATCATCGTAAATATGAGTGCTATCTCGGTGTTTTTATTGGATACATAGTCGATAGAGAATCGTTCCACGACATTCCAGTGTAAAATTTAAAAAAAACTCGAATAAAGTGGTCTGTTTTTCGAAACTTGTGATTTATTTATCAAATACCGTAGCTATAATGATCTGGAAATATAAAAATCTGCCCTCAAAGAAAGTTTAGAGACTGGTAAGAAAATTTTGCGGACACTTTCTGCACACTTCTGAATACTTCTGTTCACGAAAGTTAACAATATATAGTTATAACTATGAATAATAAATAAATATAAATTTATTGTCAAAAAACAGTACAAACTGCGTATGACCACGTGGAGGAAAAAAAAAACTAATTTACTCTCCGGAAGCAAGCAAGGGACCATCCCATCAATTCCGATCAAGGACCCTAAGGCAGAGGCGGATTCAAAAAATTCAGCAAAAATTCCTAGATAAGATAAAAAGTTAGCTGCGAGTTATAATACTAATAGAATGTCAATATGTTTGTAATTTTAAGCAAAAAATTACATGTACAAGTTATTATCGAACTATAGATTATTCTGAGTATAGTGCTTAAAAATGTAAAAGTTCATTGTTAAAAAGAAGATACGAGACATTTTTCTCGCTACATCAGAGAAAAAGCACTCGCACGATGCATTTCTAGAAACAAACACTCAAGAATATTTGCAATTTGCTATGTTTAAAATTCAAATATAACACTAGGGATCAAATGACTTATGATATTATTCTATTTTAATACTTCCTTACTCAAATAATGTTTTTCCTGTTTCCCATATTGATCCTGAGTCATCACAATCTTTCGGAGCTTCTGTTATTGTTTCTGACTGGTTCATATCACGCAGTGCTGAAGCTAACACATAGCTGAAAAACAAATATATTTTGCTTATCACATTTTAGGTTTACATTATTTTTCCTCTTACATTCTAACTATTATTTTATAATACACGATATTTTTTATTGTTTCTACAGAACTTCGGCAGACGAAAATTAGTGGAATGTTTACAATTCGAATCAAATGCTTTCATCATCTAGAATGCTGGGTATTCATAAGTAATGCAAAGTAGATTTGCAATCTACATTCTACCCGTTGAAAGATATTAAATAGGAATCGCAGAACAAATTTGCCATTAATAAAATACAGTTAATATAAATTTTAGTTTACGTATTTAAGAATCCGAAGGAACATTCGTATAAAAGTCATATTTTTCCACGCTTAAATTCTGCTTAACGGGAAGCGGGGATATGTGGACGGGGGACATGTGGACATTTCCTGCCACACAACAAACCAATTTAGTTTGAACGTAGTTCATAGGACAAAGATATTTCCAATGCAGCGCCTCCCCAAGAACAGTTGGATCACATTTATATTTTCTGAGGTAAAAATATTTTTGTGTTTTCGGGGTTCAAAAGTAAAAATTTTGTCTCCACTTACTGTTAACAAGATTCTTTTGTAATACATAAAGTGTTCATACCAAAATAGCAAAATTTAAACTACATTGAAACGAATAAAGAAGTCGAATATCCTAACCCAATACTGTCCAACGTTGCGGTCAGGTATACGTTTTTAGAGCTTTCCTATATGAATACAAATTTAAATAAATTCGATATATTTGAAAAAAAAATCAACCTAAAACCTTTTAAAATTTGGTGATAATTTTTTAAACATTGTACTTCAACGTATTTAGAAATTTAGGTTGTTCAATATAATTCAAAATATTTGTTATTATTGTTGTAATAATAAATACTCTTCACGACTTAATGCATTGGAAAAATGCTCTTCCAATAATCATTTTTTTAAGATCCCAGGTGAAGCTATACTGAAGAAATTCATCACGTAACCTACGTATATAATGTTCTTTCATAAATTATTATTCTTTGCAAAAAAATAAAAATAAAGAAGACTAAATGTTGTTTTATTTCAATTCATTTTAAATCGCAGTATGTTTCCCAATTGTTTTTAGATTATGAATTATATATAAAAATACGACGGATCAAAAATAATGATTCGAGAAAGTGTACATTTAAGTGAAGACAATTTGATACCTTACTCAAATCTTACTCCGATTACACAGAGTTTCACTACAGTGACAAGTTCAAAGCTCCTACCATTTCTGCGATCGATGAAGGACAACGTTAGCGTCTACGCCCCACACAATTGAATGGGAGAGAGAGGTTCCAATACTCAACTCAACAGCACAGGGTGAGAATTTTACCTCAGAGGGTCCTCATTCGCGTCCGAATATTGTCTTCAGACCCCAACAATATCTACTCTCTCTCACACGTGCGCACAGATAAATCGTTTGAGTAAGTTTATCAATATGTTACAACTGTGGACAAATTTTGTCACACGCATAAACGACAGATTATGTATGTATTCGTTTTGGATCACGATAACGAGTGCTAGTGAGATCTAATTCTACGTGGGTTTATTCTCTACTCATATCGTAAAAATACAGATTGTACTATATATGTATTTAAAATTCTAAAACATTTTAACACAATGCGTTCTAACTTTCCAATATTTCATTTTAATCATTATCAGAATGTGTTTTGCTCGTTATGTAAATTATGTTTTGCATTATTACATATAATGTTGTTACAATGAAAGAACGAAATCTTTCAAAATAAATAGTATTACTTACATACTATCTTGAATATGAGCTTTTTCGCTTGTAGCATTCACCAATTTGAGTCCTATTGTTCCGACTGGAACATTATTTGCTTCTAAAGATTGCTCAGTGACAATCCACACAAAACCTTTCTCCAACATATTTTGTTGTTCTGCATCCCGAAAAATCACTTCTGAATCTGCTTTGCTGTGAAATAGGGTACATAATATAAAAAAATAATGAAAAATATCCTATCTATGATCGATACTTACCCTGCATACATCAAATACACTCTAGACAGGGCACTCTTCATTTCGAGCAATTGGTCCGTAAAGGTTTCAATTCCAGGTTCAAACTCAATCACAAGTTCAACCTTCAACCATCAGGGAGTGTTATGTAAAACAAATTTTGTGGGGTTTAAAAATCTCATATGAAAGGATTACCTGCACTTTTATTTCCACATCATCTTCAAGGCTTTGTGATGTGGTCTGAAATCTGCCTAAAAGAGCTCTTCCGTCAGTGTCCGAACTATGAATGAAAATAACTTTTCTGTACTTGAGATGCTTTAGCAGTTCCACCCAAACATCAGCTTGATGTGAATATGGTGGAACAGTTCTCAAGAATGAAACATGTATGTTCTGAAAAAAAAGTAAGATGTTGATTTAAATCGTTGCAAATTTTTTTTTGTGAATCTCGAGGTAAGGAAAGTAACATTTGAAGATAAGAAGAAATTTTTGGAAGATCTTTGTTTTTGAATTTAAGAAAACTTTAAATTTTGTAAAAAAAATATAACGACAATACTATCGTTTCTCAAGACAGCGTTTGCTAGAGTTAACTGGTAGAAGATCAGGACCTAATACTAGTTAATCTGATGGCTAATAATGTGGTAGAATATTTTATGAGAAGCGTTTGCCCACAAACTAATTAACTTCATTTATTATTGAGTTCAGGCGGGGATACAACGGGGGGATGGGTCAAGGGGGTCATGACCCCCTAAAACCCATTGAGAACGAGTTTCTAGTCGCGCAAAAGCGTTTCTGATTTTCAAGAAGGTTGACGCATTTGAACGACTTTTAATCAGTAATTAGTACTGCAGTTTATTTGTAGAAACGATTTAGCAACGCACAACACTTCATACCTAGTTTGACAAAGTTGTAGTGGCAGCGATCGTGTTGCCATTATGGTTGTGAGTGCGGATGTTGATATGAATGACATGATACGCTCATGGGAAGAGAGTCGTCTTCGGACGTCCACGAGTTATGAATTGTGGTTGTGTTTTGGCGCAGGTGCGCACCCACGAGGGAGGGGGGGGTTAGGGGGCTAAACTCCCTTCCTTCAAGTATCAATTTAAGAATTATTCTGTTCTACGAAAAAAAGTTTAATAGAAACTTCATAAAGCATAATTTTATGATTAAAATTGATTTATAGACATATATGAAGGTTATGCAAATTCTCCTACTTCGAACAAATTATTATCCTCTGAAATTTTTGACGAAACCAGGTTCCAGCCACGAATTCTCCGCTCTACCAGGGTCTCTGCAAATCTCACAACATAAACAGAAATATCAGCTTACAATCAACAGGTCTTCTCAACTTGCATAACTCTTACACGTTGAGGCGATATCAAGAATATTAGTCATTCATCCAAATACATTAAAACATTTTTATTACCCTCGGGCGGGATTCCTCTCGGGTGGGACTCTCATCTCATGGGACAGATTTTCTATTAGACGAGGTTTTTCGTAATATGTTTATGTTTCCATGCTGCTCTATTGACATATGGTTCATCAATCAAGGCTAAGTATAATTATTTTAATTATTAATAGTTCGCGTAACTTTAGCATGAATAATTGTGTACGCACACGAAAAATCCGATCAAAATTCGTGATAAAAATATATGGAGATACGCGATTAAAGAATACCTAATCTGTTCTCTTCCTGAACATATTTATTTCTATTTAAAATAACACGATTTAACTGCTCTTTGAACGAAAAAAATGGGTTGCAATCCGTGAGCCATTCCAAATTTCATATTTCGTTCAGACACCGATATGTCATAAAAACAAAAATAAATTGAAGCTAGATTTATTAACTTGATGTTTTAATTAAAAAATCATACTTCAATATTCATTGACCATATTTTTAAGGCACTTAGAGTTAGTGCTTTGAAATATTGGTATCAATATATTGGATTTTTTAGTCATATAGTATTGTCTAGAAAGTTTAAGTAGTACGCTTCGATTACAAAAAAGGTAAATTTTTCCATATTCTTTTCATGTTAGGACAGCTTTGAACATTTTTTGTTTAAATGACTTTTTGCCTACTCGACCAAAGCCAATGTCTCAGGAATTAACGATGCATTCAAATTTTGGGTTCAATAGAGAGGAACAGTCGCAGTCGTATACAGCACTTGGACTTAATTTTTCAAAAACCGTAGCTTCAGTGCCATCTTTCACCAGTAATTTTGTTCTTGTCCTTGAAATATTAAATGTTTCTGTACCTTAAAATGTGAATACAATTTTTGCATCTTTAAACACTATCATTTTTTTTGCATCTACCACTTTCCCCTGTCTCATCAAAATTTTAAAATAATCGCGAAAATAAACTGTACCGAACCGCATATTAATTAACACTTAGATGACCTAAACTTACAATTTGCTATAGAGTTTTAATTTTTTTTGTGAGGTTGGGATGTTTTTTGGAACGTACTATGTCCAAGATTATTTTGTTACGACCCCCCCTAAAATATTAGTCTGCATCCACCCCTGACTGGGTTTATATTTCTAAACATTTGTTAAATTGCTTTTATTTAATATTTTTATAGTTTTTGACACTTTAATTTTTTATTACAATCACGTATTTGTAAGCAAATCCTGTTTTTAAGAAGAGCAATGTTTAAGGTTAAATCACGAACTTACTTTTAAATCTCTAATTACATATCTCCTCGTGGTATGAGGTTGGGAGACAACTTAAATACCGTACACACTAGATAACATTTGTTGGACGAAGTAGCTGGATATCATCTTCAACGCGACGAACTGATCAACGACAATGTCTTAGAGGTCGTTTGTAGGAGGAAAATTATTTAATGTATTGATACTTCAGAAATGTCAGCGAAATTCTGAAGAACTTGAAAGCAGGGTATTGAAATTATAAAACAACTTATGTTCCATTTATTGATAGAATAATAATATAGCTCCAGGTAAGAAAATTTTGCAACCTTATGATATTGTGCTGTTTCACATAATTTCTTGTGTTTCATCCTTCTAGTTCTCTAATTTTGTACTTCATAATTCTTTTTCATATTGATAAATTATTTTCTCAGTTATCGGTGTGATAATCCACACTCATATAAATACAAGCATCCAAACATTGATTTGTTACACTGAAGTTAACACAGATATTGCTATAATTATAGAACATCTATTTTAACATGTCACCTTATCTGAAAATGCAGAATCTCTGGATGATATCCCTATCACAGGAATGTGATAGAAACCACTTGTGTAGGACACTGCGGCGGGTGATAGATCTCCAGTGAGAGGATGAGAAACAACCACTGTGTACACCTGTGGGCAGCAAAAACAGCACATTAAAGTACTATTATCATGAAAGAGAAGTATTATTGGTAAAATAATGCTTAAAGTTTTCAAATTTTAGGTATGGCACCTATACATCGTAAAATAATTTTCTCAGAAATATATGGCACTAGCTGAATTTCTGCAGATTTACTCGTATAAATTGTGTGATTGTTGTTTAACTATTCTTTCTAATTCCCCATTGATGTACATAAGAAAATGTTTACATCGAATTTCAAAAATATCGCTAGTTCAAACTTTCAAAAATGTGCTTCTGGCGTCAATGTGAAATACGCGTATGTTAAATATCTTAGACATAAGCTTTTCGGAGCCAACTCTGAAAAACACGTACCTCGAATTTCGAAGACAAAGTCTCTGAACAAGATCAAAATACTTTTAATGTGAAATTTAAAAAATTTAAATCGAATTTCGAACTCGTTGAGAGGTGTTCTTGAATCCCACATGGGGAACGCGTATACCTAAGTTCGAAGCTCTTATGTCGAATATAGTTCTTACGAATTCTTCGCACCTCAACTCACAACCTAAAAAACATAACTCCTGTTTAAGAAATTGTTGTTACATTTTTTACTTCAAAAATTTCGATATGTATGTACTAAAGTAGACATTAATTTAATAAATAAAGTTAGAGTTTTATAAAGCCTATCACAAAGTTGTTGTAACACGCGTTAATGTGTTTTAATAACTAATAATGTTTTAATAAGAAGTGTTTTAATAACTTCATCAAAAAATCCCCATGCTTTTTTTCTAATTTAATTTCAAAAACTAGAATTGCGTAAATCGGACAGTAAATGGTCGACCTGAATCAATTGAACTTATGATAATACACATCCATTCCTCAAACAAGTCTATTAATACCATTGTACTTACCACCATGTTTTACGTTTTGTTTCAGATAGAAGTTTAAACTATAATTTTTTTAAATAAATTCAACGTATTTGGATTAGTCAGTGAATCATATTGAAACTCACCCTTGATTTAATGAGGTATTTGCAAACATTTAAAGCCGTTCGTATTGGATTTGGATCGATTTGGATGGCTGTTGCATAGTACGTAACTCCTTTAGGAACGTAGTTTTTGTCGAAGTTTAAGTGCTGGAAGTAATCAAAATATTCTTTTAAAACTAAATAACCAATAAAGTAGTTCAATCATAATATATTTAAATCAGAACATAATAGAAAGCTGCTAAACATAAAAGAAAATATGTAAAATGTTGCTTATGTTTTGGTATTAAATCATACTAGTGGATTGGGGAAGAATAAAGGGAAATATTTGCTCAAAACAACAGAAAAAAGTTGTTGAATAACTTTTTTTAAAAAAATTCCCGTAGTTACATAATGTCTGGCATTTTTTATCATTAGAAAGTATTTATGGAAGTATAGGCCCTATATATAATACAGGTATCATATAAAAGTGTTTGTATTTCGTACCGATATAATTTCTGTGAAGGAGAACTGACTGTCGTTGTTGCTTAAGACTCCTCCAATGTTGAAGTATGATGGGTTCTTCGTGAGATCGAAAGATTCGACCACATGGTTTGGGGTGAGCAATAACAGATGAATTGTCACCACAACTGATGCCGTTGCTGTCAACATCGTGAATTGTCTGTCCACTTCGCCAAGTATCTTAAATTCAACGAAGCCACTACATTTTTTAAATTTTTATTTTCATATTTTTTTTCATTCTCCTTTCTGAAAAAAGAAGCGTGTGTTAAAAAACAGGAGATCCTCGAAGGCAAGTCTTTGAGGGGAGGGAATGGTGAATTTGATAACCCAAAAGTATTCGCAACTTAGATGAGATTTAGCCAACAATAATATTTACTGTTCTTATCTATCCTGAACTATTAAGCGAGCAATAATTGTACATGTCTATGTATGTGAATATATGGATTTTTCTTTACAACGACTCCTACGATTTTTATGAAATTCACATAATAGAGATTATTTAGAGGATGAAATAGCTTTCTAACATGGTCTCATTCCAAATAGGATTTATTTATAAATGGAGGCTTCCACGGCCGGAGTCAATATAAACTTGTTTATCCGGAACAAACTGCATCTCATAATGTACACATAATTATCAACGTTTCGACCATCTTGCTGCGGCCTTCTTCAGGGCAATGTCAGAGTCGAACAGACTTAAGTCGCTGTCATACTCTGCAGAGTACGTTGGTAGTTATGTCTACTAAGACGCGGTTTGTCCCAGACATCAAGTTTGTATAGGATCTATTTATAAAATAATATATTACATATTCCAATTATTTATATGGTCTTCAATACGTCCTTCAACCTAGTATAATCTGGAGACTAATCGATGAAACTTCAGACGCACAAAATACCAGCGAATGAAATGGACAACATTGGCAAGGCATTCTCATAATTACCTAAATTGATATGTAAAAAACACGTGTTAGTTTAGTGATAGCTCTACATCTTTGCCATCCCAACAATTAACTTGATCATCCCGATATTGTAAGAAATACACTATCTTAATATTCGTTATCTATTTTTTAATGTTAGCATTTCTCAAAAAAGTAGGTAAGAATGGATTTTAATTCTAAACTTTTTAGAAAACTTCCGCTCATATTTTAGGCTCATGTTAACTGAAATTTCGATATAAATAGAAAATAGATTTGCTGGACGGGTTGGGATTCTCCTTAAAATTCACAAAGAAACACAATTTTGTTTCTTTACGAACTCTACTCACCCAGAGAATTAGTGATGTGTGTTGCCTATAGAATGTCGTCATGTCTTTCTCCGCTGCGTCCAGACTTCATTTAATAGGTATAGAAATGATTTACTCATAAAGACCCATGGAGTTCCGTCTTTCTTGTGATGTATGTTTCTTGTTTTTACCGAAACCTATTCAATGGGGGAAGGGGAGAACAGAGGGGTGATTATTACAGCTTTTTCGGTTTTGTATGAGAAGAAGAAGAAAAAAATTCGACGAGTAGCTTCAAGTTTAGTGTGCAAGTGCTCTTAGGAAATTCTTTTCTATGATATGTAATTTCCGTCCCCGCATCTCTGCAGGAAGAAGAGGGAGTGGATGGGGTGGAAAATTAATAGACAAGAGTAATTAGGCGGTAGACCCGCCAGAACTTGTTTACATAAAACTTTGTACTTTTTGACACAGTTCATACAATTTAATCGTAAGAGAAACCAACATTTGAAACGGATTAAATTATTTGATGGGGTGGATAACAGAGATATACTCTCAGAGGTGGATTACACTTAACCTGCGAAGGTTACGCTAACGCATATCTCCCTAAAAAGTTTTAGAACATTTGAAAACTCACTCTTGAATGGGGATGGGGTAAATGGGGTAGGGGCTAGTTTTCGAGGACAGATTATTGTTTTTATCTCATCGTGTAAAGCGAATTTTATTGAGCCTCATGAGGGATACGTCCTCCATTACACCTGAAAATGTGGGAGTTTTATGGTTGATTTTTCATATTTTCACACCCAATAATACAAAAAAAGGTTGCCTAGCGCGAATGAAGTGACTCAGGAACCTCTCGTCAGAAGGGTCTTTAGAAAACATATAGGGATACCTTCAAGCAAACTTTCTCATCTATACATTTAAACACATAGAAAAGCAGGAAAAATAAGTTCGCTAACTCGAAAATATATTTAACTGAAAGCAAAAAAATCGCTGTGCAAAGAAGACTAATGTTTTAGGAGGTTATCATTTCTTTAGCTACAGTAGCAGTTTACATTTATTTAAGTAAACAAAATCAAAATGTGAATGGCAAAAGGGTTCGTGTCTCGGTACCTTTCCATTTTCACCTGTCCGTAGATGATGCATATAAATGATGATCCAAAATTATTTCTGAAAGGGAAATATTTTCGAGTTAGCTTAGTTAACCAATTGTCGAAATTGGGGAATCTTTGCAAAGGTAATATTCAGTAAAGGGATGCGATAGTAATTATTTGTTTTAATAAAGTATTTATTTAAAAATATCTCCTCGAACATACATCACAAGAAAGTACATCCTCGCGATACTATGAATCGTGGAGGCTCGCCTTTAGCAGCTTGGCTAGGGGAAATACTCAACACGAGGATGAATTGGAGAAATCCGTAATGTTGAAGCAGCAATGTTTTTTGTATGAGTCGACACCTCAAACATCGTCTTGAAATACTGCTGTTATGAAAGAAAGCGCTAATATTCGAGAATAATGCATTGACATGAAATATTATTGGTATTTCATTAGTATTTTACTAATAGTACGTACATGAATAGGATACGAATATTACTGTTTCAAGGTACCTTCTAAGTTGCCCATCTTCTAAAATGCACATTTGTTTTAAAATGTGAATTTCGTAATCCATAATTTGATATAAACAAATAACTAATGTTCAGAAACAAATAAATAACGAAAGTTCACAAACAATTAACAAGTAAAAAATATTCACTGAAAATTTAAAAAACAATATTCCCTACTAAGCACAAATTTGCTTTCCTATTTCTGCTACGAATTCCATTCTTTCCTTCTGCGTTTCGTGGTTTGCAAATTTTCATGCACTCATTAACTTTTTCTTATTATGCTGACGATGAAGAAACTATTGAAACTGGGATAATACAAACTAATAATCAAAGTTGTATTTCGATTCATGTCGAACCATGTTGTTGTCGTTCAGTAAACCAAACAAGACGGGAACGCATTCCCTTCTTTCATTGTGGTATCAGAAAAGCTAAAAACCATGAATCACAGTTGTAGCAATCTTAAAGCTATTCGCGGATGAGAAATATACAATACTTTAACGCTTTATCGTAATTTATGAAACAAGTTGAGAGACGTGTACTTGATAGCAATAGTTTGCAAATTCGTAACGATATTTGCGTCATTATAATCATTAATAATCATTAATATAGTCAATATTTCTGAGTCTCAATCAAGGATCTTCTGATTTCCAATGGCATCTTGAATGTTAATCCTAAGAAAGAATAAAATATTACTCCGGTGGAAATAACAACACCTTAGAGGGATATACACCCACAGTTCAACTTTTTCTTAAGACGAAAATCGATTCAAATAAAGTCCTAGAAATATATGTGAAATCAGCTTAGAGATAAAACACAAAAGTTGGGAATTTTGTAAGATTTCTCCGCTATTTTTCTTACAATTTAATCAAAATAAAGATGTTTAAGATATTTTAAAGGGCGATATTAGCATTTTCATTACATCTTTTTTTTAGAATTCAAAGATAACCGGAAAATGGAAAGACATATTATAATTCTGTATTGTTTGAGGCGAAATTTTCTGCCGATAATGTGTAGGAAAATAATTTTCTCACATTGGCTCATTGGGTGATCCTATTTTACCTTTTAATATAACGTGAGGATACTTAGTGGTATGTGTGATTGTCCTCTTCAACCTTTCTTTGGTTTATACGATATATTTATATTTCTCTTGCATATACACTGAATAATGTGAGTCCTACAACTTAAAATATTTCTCAAGCGATTTGATGAAAATAAATGTGATAACGATACCTAATTCAACGACTAGTTTTAGGTAATAAGGATTCTGTCTAAGTCCTCGAAGATCTCTGGCAGCGATGCAGTTACCATGGTTACAAGTTCACACCCATCCGATCGATATAAGCGCGCGCGTCCATTTTCCTCTCAGGGACCGTTGCGAATATATAATGAACTGAATATGGGTTGTATAATATATCTAAATTATTCGGTGAAAATGGTTTTATCCAAAACTACTTCAACTTTTAATATGTACAATAATTACTCTTCTAGTAAAATACAATGTTATTTTTTATTAAATCGAACTTTTACCTTTACCGAACAGTATGTAAATACTAGGTAGGAGACATATAGGAAAACTTAATATAAAGAAATAGATCATAGATTGCAAAAATATGTACAAAAGATGGATTTAGAGAAATTAGTTTGGCTTAATTTTTTAAGAAAGATACACTCGTAATTCCTCGTAAATGACGTTTGATTTCTTCTCTTCAGTGGAGAACAACATTAATCACTCACGAAGCACCGAAAACACGTTATTTACGATGTTATCGTGGTTATTAAAGAGGATAGGTTACACCGGCGCTTGGACGCTAGGCAGAACTACGAGTTACCTTTGCGATTCGCTAGCTTCCTGTCGGTTTCTATCGAACAGAACTCACATAATAGACTTCTACGTGTTACAGTTAACTTCCTTTGGAGAACATCCTTATTTTCAATTTCAATTTAATTTTTCCACACGAATTTCAAATAAAAATAAATCACACGGATATTACGATAAGCAACCCCCACCCCCACCGCTAGATATATAAAAAATCTCACAAATATGCTCTATTCTAATGTATAACTAAAACCTCAAGAATAATAAAGGCTTTTTTGATAGTACACAATCACTTCAAATATAATATACAGACTAATTAAAAAAGTTTCTTTTTCAAGTAGCGATTTGTTCCACTAATCCCAAAAACTATACACTAATCTAAAACGTGCACTAATACTCTAAAAGGCACAAGCAGAGAACGAAGATAACCTGATGTAATAAAGAGGTAGCTGTCTCAGTTGCTCAGCGCCTGTCTGTCGCAGGAAGAGTACTAGATGCGCGAGCAGCGACACTCCCCGCTCAACTTCGACACAGGGGTAAAGGAGGGGGATGTGAACGCCCTAAAGCCTTCGCAGAAGCATGGATTGTGCGCATAAAAGGAAACACAACTATAAAGGTATTCAGATTCTATTCATTAAAAGATGTAACTAAAAAAATATTTTTTAGTAATGCACGCCTCCGGTTCACTCACCTTCTTAAGTAGTGTTCTGAGTGTCCAATTTTGACCCTCTGATTCTGCTTCGCTATTATGTTTCTTTATTTTAACCTGGCACGACCATGTGCAATAAACAATGTATTTTTATGATTCTATTTCCAGAAACATTATCTTAGTGCGATTACGTCTCAGTAAAGAGACGCGCTTCTATTTTCCTATAATTTATTATGATCAGGTATTGTAGCATTATTCCATGTATGTTGTGGGTTTTAGTTCTGATATCTAAAAGGTCTCAACTGCCGTTCATCTATGTTTATGTCTCGTGCATTTATGAAGATGGAAAGCAATTACACATTACATTCATTTCAACGCGCGTCCATTTGTCAATTGGAGAAACATGAAGTATCGTAATGCTGCAAATCAAAATTAGCTATGCACTATCTTCATCTTACCTCAAATTTTGTTTCGAAATGTATCACTTTCGAATTTTGCGTGAAATACATGTTTTATAGATTTTTCAAAAGTGAGCTTCCCATGCCAATTCATTCGACCTCGGAAACCTGTAGACTGTCTTGGGGTGAAACTATGACAAAAAAGCGATAGCAATAAAAAGTAGAAAGAAGGTGACAAGGAAAGCTTGTCTCTTGTGAACAGTCTCAATGTTGTCCACTATTAAAGATGACATAAAAAATCACTCTCGAATATGATCCACTGCTCATTTACCTTATCCCAATTACGAGGAGGGTTTCTCTGATATCCTACGACTTCTTAGAAGGATGTGCTTTGGTTGGTCTTTGGAAGTGTTGTCCCCCGCTGGAGTAAGCCCGTTGTAGCCTCTCCTTCAAGAATCCCTCTAATCCGTCCGTTTGTGAGTTGTGTCAAAAAGTATTCTTTATATGTCAATTAGGAAATGCTATACATTTTATTGAAACATTACAGCCCTACCTCGTAACCACTCGTATCAAGGGAGCGACCACCCCAACTATCCTCTCCGGGATTATGAGGAGAGAGATTGCATGCGATGGATGAGGATTCGCTAGGTCATTCGCTCATCAATTTCAAGTAGGTTGGTCAAACCGATTTCCTTTTCTTGATAAAAAAATCTCCACTGCTCACCCTTCAGTTCATCCTTTTACCCCTACTAAACGAGTTGGGGTAGAATCCAGATACACAAGTCACAAGGAGGACAGAGATTTAGAGTCTGCAATCCTCAATAGGTAAATCACTCTTGCTAATAGAACGATCTCTAGGGGCAGTGAACGATGATACATTAATGACACTAAGACTCACTATCTTTAATCTTCGTCAGTTCGGTAACTAAAGCACTCACTCGCATGATGGGTGGTATTCATATCATAATTCGTTAAGAAAAAGACTGGTTCAGGTACGACTGAATGGTTCATTGATTGATTGATTGGAGTTCGGACTGAACATGTTAAGTTGGTTGAAAGGGTGATAAAAATTACATGAGGTTACTCTCTGCGGCGCGGCGGAGAAACACAAACTGTGTAGGTTGATGTGGTGAGGTGGAGGTTACATTATTAGAAGTAACGATAAGGAATATTCTACTCTCAAAGTAATTTATTCAGTAGGAAGCTTTTTTGCTGGCCTATCGAACAAAATTAGTGCTGGAAAAGAATTACAAATTTCAGAATCGTTTGTAAAGATAATAACATGAGCAAAATATTTAATAGAATGTTTAAAGTGATTTTTATGACAGAAAAGGAAACTTCTGAAGGAGGGAATTAAGAAATGTAATATAATGAATACAAAAAATATATAGCAAACCTTTAGCACACACGATTGCGGAACAACTGGACCAAGAAATGGGAGAAGCGGATTAAAATAGTGGAGTTGCAAGAGGACTTGTTAATCGTCTGATCCTCGCCGTGCGAGGATGATGGATTCAGGATGCAATGGAAAATGTTTCCTGTTGTAAATATGATATGAAGGAAAGGATAAGGAGTGGTGGCGTCAAATGAAAGATCGTTAGATAGTGGGAGAGGCATTGTGTGTTATTCTTGGTACGTGAGACATTTTTGAAAGAGAATGGCATATGTTAAAGTTAATTCAGAAATGAAAACTTCTGAAAATTCACCATTCTATTGTGGTGGGGGTTAATCTCTGTCGCTTCTCCAAGCGAAGAAGAGGTGAAATGTGAATCTGGGTCGAACTTGTGCGAATATGATAGGATTTGAATGCACATTAATCTGAGAAGGATGTAAGGAGATGCCATTGTAAGTGTTCTATTAATCAATCGTTACAACTATTTTCTTTTCCAAGGAAAGGAGATTGTTGAAAAGTGCCCAGGCCAGCGTAACAGAAGAGACATTTTTCCATATGCTCCGATGAGTGAATGTCATTGTAAAGGCAGCTATTAAGTGAGACAATATTTGGATGTCTATATATTTATTTTTAATTTGTTCTAATTCCGACAGAACAGAGTAAAGAGGACATAAAAAGTATTTATGGGGTGATGTAGGTAAGTAAATAACTAATATAACTTGCCACAAAACATTCAAATACATGTACTAAAAGGAGCCTGTCTATCCGGTTGGTGCCGCGTCTGGTAAATGTCCCTTGTTCCTGTGTGTCAGGCTTTATTGTTAAATAAATATATATTACCTTTAAATTTATGCATCCATCAACCAAGGCTGTATCTCCATGAAACGTTTTGTGGCTCCCCTATGCGTCGAGTCTCACACTTGAGAACTACTGCTGCAGCATCATCCTCGCCCCGATTTTTCTCCTATTTTCCCTCACGCAGTTTTATCCAAATTGATGGAATTCCAGGGAGTACATAACCTTTATTGTCCTCCAAGTGGCCTCCTTATAGCCTAATTTTAACTGCTTTATGGCTATAAAAATGAATTATGTATCACATATTGTACACTTATTCAAACCGACCAGAAGAGAGACCCTGAGATTAAGATTGTTCCGGACCCCAAAATTTCCATGCGCGCTCCTGACAACAACCCGTCATACGCGAGTGTATTACGGGTCACCATTTAGAACAAATTTGCCACTTCTACTTGTGTAGAAGAGTTTTATAGCTGACTTAGATGTGAATTAACGTGTTTATATGTTTTTGGTGACTCATTCGGAGGCCGCGAGGATTACAGCTGACGCGTCTTGTGTTTCTATGGCGTGAAAGTATTCTCACAAAAATTAAATTTCTCTTTGATATATATCGCTCCTGAGAATAATTTAAACATCGTGCGGTTGAGAGAATGAACTGGTCTCGAAACGAACAACCATTGCATAATAACATTCACTTTGCTGACAATCTTTGAAAATCTCAACGGTCAGAGTTTCAAGAGATTTTTCCTTTTAACCCTACAATTGCAGTTTTATTTGTCGTGAGAAGAGGGGGGAATTGTTTGGGCACTCACTAATGGACCCTCCTCCGGCGTGAGTGTTCTACGGTCGCTTTGGACCTATAACTAATCTCTAATTTCAAGTAACATGAAGGATGAGAGGGAGCGAAAACAAGGGATTAGTCCAGTTGTGGCGAAAGTAGTTTCTTTAGATCAGCCGTACACTTACGTAGTTCCTTCATAGAGACGACCCAGAGC
The DNA here is from genome assembly GCA_002313205.1 of Laupala kohalensis. Taxonomy (NCBI): domain Eukaryota; kingdom Metazoa; phylum Arthropoda; class Insecta; order Orthoptera; family Trigonidiidae; genus Laupala; species Laupala kohalensis. Next base: position 488,154 of record NNCF01127160.1, on the reverse strand, counting down.
TCTGGTCTGCGCGGAGTCCCGCGCTAGTGACTATCTCGTATAGTCCTTGTTAAGGTAAGAGCCGATGTACATGAAGGGAAACCCGTCGGCAGGTAGGGCGAGAGAAGCTAGGACCAGGGGTCTGTGTAGTGACTCGCAGGAGTCGTAAATTGTAAATGGGAAGTCGAAGAGGATTCGTAGCTGGGATCGTAGAGGTCTGGCAGTTACGTTTAGGATAGTGGCTAGAGACGAAAAGACATAGATGGATTCGTAGCTGGAACCCTGAAGGTCTGGAAAGTTAATTCTAGGAATAGTATCTAGAGACGAATAGACATAAACGGATTCGTAGCTGGGACCGTGGAGGTCTGGCCAGTTACGTCTGGGATAGTGGCTAGAGACAGAACGTGCACCGCGTCGAGCGCCAGCAGTTCTGCCCTGATGTTTCGAGCATCGGGCTTATATAGCGACGGGCTTCAACTTCAATGGTTTCGACAAATGTAAACGCTTCTTAATACTGAAAATTGCTTTTAATAACATAAAATTTTAAGTTAGAGTGAGATATTTGTTGCAGTAAGTTGTTCAACTTGACCCAAAATACAATTTTGAGTCCGATAATTGGAACAAACAAGTTCATATATGGAATCAATTGATTATATATATTCTCACATACGGACTGACTGATTTATTGATTGACCGACTCACTAATCACGAAATCTCAGAAACTACAAAGTCTACAAAATTTGACAGGTAGGTTCATTTCACACATCCACTAAGATAGTATTTTACGAAAATTCATTTCTAAAATAAAATAAAATTTCTAAACGGGTGAAATAAGGATTGGCATGTTTTGTGTATATATCCCACTATAACTCTGAAGAGCCTGGACTAATTTCAATGAGTAGAGGACAGTGTTTGGAGTTGCACTCAATCTTTGGCGGGAATACTACCAACACCACTCAATGAATTGCAGAGGTATGAGGGCTTATGAAATGATAATGATCTCAGTTAAATTTGTAAGCACACGCAGAAATACTATAAGATAAATCATGAAGGATAGAGAATATGTATGTTTCTTAAACAATAATAATTTTAATTACTCAGATAAAAAAATGTAAAGTTTACTTTTATCGCTTTCGGTTAACTGAATTGACTGTAAAATGTCAAGAACTAAGTCAAAATTTTGTCTAGATCATTCGGTGGATTGATCTGTTCATCAAATGTCTATAAACATTCCATCAAATTTCCCAATTGATACGACAGATGAATATTTTATAATCGGATATGGATATGTTTGAAAATTGATATTACAGACGTAGAGTTTGCCTGATTTTTGGAGTGTATTAACAATTTCAAGAGTGGTATTTTCTCTTGTAATTCACTCAGTGAAGCAACTTATCGACTCCCCACACACCTTTCCCTTTTCTTTACACTCTCCTCAATAGCTTTCTGGATATTTTTCTTTTCTAACTTCTCTTCTTTCAACTCCAGATCATCACGTAAACACAAGAGACTTTGATAAATAATGCGGGCTATCCGAAAAAATTGAGGGGACGCTGTTGCAAGCACGGATGTTACTGCGAGGATCGGTTTTTTTTTCTTCAGCAAAGAAGTCTTGTAATGGAAATGTAGCTCACATGCCTGTAACAAATTTTAAACACACTGCAGCAGATCAGTAACAGATCTTAGTTTATTAACTTTAATAATAAAAACAACTGGAGAATAGGTTCATAAACTNCTCTACGAGGCCACCTCAGAGGTCTTTGGGTTTCACAAGTTGAATGAGAATGGTAGACGGGCACGGGTAGCGAGCGGGATGGCGCAGTCGGTAGGCGCATGAGCGCGCAAAGCTCAAGGTCCCGGGTTCGATCCCCGGTCTCGTCTCCCATTTTCATTCCACGTAACATGTTTAATCTGTTACCTAGCGGTGAGGTTCACCGCAATCTAAGAGATTTCTACGACCAGAGTAAGTTTATAAAAATGGCCGAGCAGTATCAATGAAGAGCTGCAATTTATTAAGCATGTCAGGATTATTTGCACTATTTTGTCGAATCTTCATACTATCATCAAGAAGGGTAAATAATTACTTACCATTGTGTTTTTATTGATTGTTAAATTATTCCTAGGAATGGATCTTCTCCATTTTTGTAATGAGCTCTCTTCTTTAAGGAAAGAAAAATGTTGTGCTTTCGGACCTGTTGGGTTTTTTCCTCTACAGCCAGTAACTCAACATATGGCATGTTTTCATTATAAAAATATCGCCTAATATCTACTAAATGATCACTAATCTCTACTAAAGAAAACAAGACTTATTTCAACGTCTCTCCCGAGTGAGACGCGAAAAACCGGCAAATACAGCAACGAATCGCACACAAATTCACTCTTCAGCTGATCACAACAATAGAACTCGTAAGACTGTTATCCCTACTCTTGGGAAACAATTGTTTTCGCAATGGGAAGGTCACACACTATATTCGGGAAGGTCTGCACGTGGCATTGGTACTATCCATGAAATTCAAAAATGGGTGTTGCGGACAATTATGCGACGAGAAAGAAATATATTATTGCACGGATATAAGTAACAATCGTACACGAGGATTGGAAGAAAAAGATGATATACTTTTGGAAGGATGGCAAATTCGGAGAAAGCGGGGAACACATATCAGTTCATTCAAGATGTAAAGTCTACTGAAAAGGCGAGAATGTAGTGTCATACGGAACCAGTTGCTACAGAATTTTTGACAAACCATGGGATACCAATAAATATTTGTAGAAATTCTATTTAAAAGACAATGATATATGTGGGACACGTATAGAAACACGATAACACATGTTCTGGGGTTGTGAATTATGTGGAGAAGTAAGGGCAAAATATCTGAATCAGAAGATTAATAAGTCAAATTAAATAAATAATTCAAGACTTACGACCTTAACAGACGAACAGTATATATTTTGTTATATAAAAGCTCACTACGTTTCGACTTCATATACCGTTCGTCCGTCGAAAGGTCTTTAGTCTTGAATTATTTATTTAATTTGATTGTATAATGGACGTAGTAGAATTAATAAATAAAGCTTTCTGCTTCCAGAGAAGAAACAATGAAGGTAATATGAACAACCTGGTAACTGTTATTGAAAGTCCTGATTTAAAAAAATGGAATAATAAACTATTGTACCTCATGTCGTCTTATAAAATTTAGAACTTATTGGGCTAATATTTGAATAAGACAATTTTGGAGATGTACAGGATTGTTATGGATGAAATCTCTCAGGGAACGGTTTTTATAAAATTTCGTGTAATTCCCTGTGGAATCGATAAAAACATATCACACGTGTCATAAATTTAGCATAGAAAGGAACAGAAATAAGTTTACCTTTCCTTTCCTGACAATTTTTTGTTGAAAAACTAGAGATCTCTATTTAAACTAGATACCATTCCCCAAATGCATTGTTTCAAGTTAAGCGAAATAATTAGTGGTTCGAAGTTTTTAATTAATGATACTTCATATTGTTTTCATTCAAGTGCTTCACAAAGGTGTGATAAAGTTTACTTATGTACTAACGGAATCATTAATTCAGTTTCTTGGAGCATCAGGACTAAACATTAGGGTGCATTTCGATTTTCTCGTGCATTTTCTACCACATAATAATTAAACTTTCAAAGAAACCCTGCCCCAAGGTTGCACCCAAGTTTTCGTCGTCAAATTTCCATAGAATTATTGCGTCGTTTTACAATTCGGTTTTCTTGATTTTTTCTTATTTATTTAAATTTTAACATAATATAGAGTAGTTATTGTCGAATTAAAAAATTATTAATTACAGTTGTCCTAAATAATTATTTCAGTCATTTTAGTCGTCGGTTTGTTTATTTATTTATTTAATATTTCATTTGTAACTTCCGTAGCAATAAATGTATTATTATACTAATATCCTTCATTCAGTGTTAGTTGTTAGTTTTCGTGTATTATAATTTGCTTTTGTCGTTAATTCGCAAACCAACTCACAACTCACAACAAAAATCATATTCAAATAATAACTTGGAACATTATATTGACACATGGATCAGTACGCTGGAAGAGGTCAATAAGAACACGGTCGGCGGTTGAAATACAGTCAGGAATTCTCGCCGTTCTTCCAACTATCACCCGGTTAGACCAACGACACATGCACCAACCCAACTCTTCACTCAGAATACGTTTAGTGTGTTAGATGACATGTCCCAGTTCCCTCCCCTACCTAATCCTCCTACCCATTTCAACCCCTCCCGTGAAAACACAGCCGCCCAAATCCACGTAAAGTAGTGCTATCCAGAGATGAAGCCAACACTTCCACGCAGAAACCAAATGTGCTCATATTAGATGATTCGCACGGTCGCCACATGCCCCCAGTTTTGCGTGGATTGCTTCCCAACCAGTTCTCAGTCTCCGGGTACTTCAAGCCAAATGCTCGTTTGGCTGAAGTTATTCAAGAACTGGACACCTACACTAAGATACTTACAGAACGGGACACAGTAATCATCAAATGTGGGCAGAACAATATTAACTTGGGAGGACATATCAACGCTTCTACTCATGTACAAAAACTAAAAGGGACTTCTCAGCACACAAACACAGTACTCTCTAGTCTGCCTCCACGTTTCAACGGTCCACAAATAAACCATGAAATTACCCTGGCAAACATCTCCCTAAAACATCACCAGGCAGAAAAAAAACACATTTTTTGATTTGCAACCACACCTGACTTCCAAGGACTTTACCCTAAACCTGAGACCGTCTGGGAAACATCTCTTCTGTTCTCTCCTAGCTACACATCTGACCTCACATCATCCACCTACTCCTTTACACCCTCCTACACCTCTTCCTGATCCTACCTCATTACCTCCTGCTCCTACCTCATCACCTCCTCCTCCATCTCCCTCTGCTCCTATCTCGTCATCATCACCTCCTCCTCCAATATTCACAACCATTTCTTCTCCAGTCCCCGTTCTTTCACATCCTACTTCCTCATATCCCACGTCCTCATCTATTCCTACATCCACATCTCCTCCCGCCCCCATACACAGTTACATCTTCCGCTCAAGATCTGGTACGATGTGGTACTCGAAGGTGACAATCGTGCTCGGGTGCAGTGTGCGGGCTTGATCCGAGACTAGAAGCTGTGCCAAATTCAAATTCCCCTCTACAATCTAACTTCGATTCCATTTCTCGAGAATCACAAACTCTTTGCAAAAACAAAATAATTATATTTCATCATAATGTCTAATCCCTTTCAAACAAATTGACAGTCATTGAAATTCTGGCACACGAAAATCCATTCGATTTGCAATGCCTCATAGAACATAGGTTTTCAACTAACAACATATATGATACTGCTATTTATAATTATTATTTAGCAAGTTCTTACTGTCGGCAAAATTTGAAATGAAAAAATCCCCACAGAGGTTCTTTACAAATTTTCAAGAGAGTTTAATGACACAAATCTATCCATATTTATAAATTATTTGCGTGAATAAACATGGAAAGATGTTTACAATTGTCAAAACACAGATGACAAATTCAATGTATTTATCTCAATATTCCCCCCAGGGGACTTACATCTAGTAAGTACGTGTTTGGCATACACGGAGCCCCGAGCTGAGTCTGGCATTACTTCCACTTATTTGTGCTAGGCTTCTTCCTTTCTCTTTCCTGGTCACCTCTTGTTCTTTTCGATCCCGACGCTAGTAGGTTGCGAGGGTTAGGGTATCTTTCGCTTTCCTCGTTGTAATGTTTTGATATAATGATATATGTTTTGAGATATGTTTTGATATGTTGTGATTCAGGAGGGTTTTTGGTGATGTGGTTGAGTCGTTCGGCGATCTCTGACAATCTACACGGTTTTTGGAAATCCTTTTCCACTACAAGCGCCATATTTTCTTTCTTAAACGATGTTACCACATCTCTTGACCGTGGAGAAAATCTTCAGGGTGTTTTTCATGACTTATCCAAAGCATTCGATGTCATCGATCACGGAATTCTCCTTCCCAAATTGAATTCTTTAGGCATTCGCGGTCTTCCACATCAGTGGCTAACTTCTTATTTAAAAGATAGATATCAACAGGTCGAAATATCCTATACTAAAAATAAAATACTTCAGCGTTGTATTTCAGAAACAAATCCACTTACTTGCGGTGTACCCCAAGGTTCAATTCTCGGTCCTATACTCTTTTTATTGTATGTGAATGACATATCATCCACATCAGACTGCAAAATGGATCTTTTTGTTGATGACACTAATTTACTATGTACATAGGGGCAAAGTATCCTTAGAGCTGAGGATGGGCAGGACGATACGTAAAAAAAACGATGATAAGAACGAGTGCACGGTATATGTGTTCTCTGAGATGAATATTCGTATTTTCAATAACATTGTGTACTTTTCAGACCACATGAGGTGCACGACATCCCTAAATGTGGGGATTTTGGAAGAGCATAACACAAAACAATCGAAAATATCCACTAAGAAAGAATTTCACGAATTGGGAATGTGAGAAAGATATAAATAGGTCGAAATATCCTATACTAGAAATAAAATAATTTAGCGTTGTCTTTCAGAAAAAAGCCACTTACTTGCGGAGTACCCCAAGGTTTACTATATAATTTACTATGTAAACACCTCAACACTCAAAATGTTTTGTCTAACTTTTCGGCTTGGTCTAATTGTAAACACTCACAAAACTGTGTATACGTCGTATCACAATAGCATCACAAAATCTTTACCCCAAGTTTCTCTTTCTTTAAACGGAACACAATTAAAAAGTTCATACGAATACAAAATTCTTAGGTATCCATGTTCAAGACAACTTAAAATGGAATTGTCACGTTGACAATCTTCATTCTCAATTAAGCAAATTGTCTTACCCATTCCGAATCTTAGTTAACGTAGTCCACGTGTTTCCCGTTGCGTATATTTTACAAACGTTTACTCCCATTACGCTACGGCATTATCTTCTGGGGCAATTCCGGTCAGAGTATTCAAACTTTCAGAATTCAGAAGAGGATAGTTCGGATAATTTGTAAATCTCGCCCCGGAAACTTTTGTAAACCTTTATTCAAGGAATTAAATATGTTAACACTTCTCTACATTTATATTTATGAAAAACGGTCGTGTTTGTTAAGACCGGATTATTGAAGTGCCACCCTTGATTCATACGAAACAGTCTCGTTCACGAACACAATACTCGCAATAGTAATAATATTCATCGTCTTAGAGTGTCAACCACTCTTGGCCAAAATGGACCATATCATTGGGGAATCGTTCTATATAATTCCCTGCCCAAAAATATAAAAGATATTATGAAATAGAATCTCTTTCAAATCCACGGTTAAAACCACCTCCTGCACCAGTGCTTCTACAATGTAAAAGAATTTATTGATTTTAATAAAAGTTAAATCCGTCTTGTACTTTATCACGCCATTGCTGTAGTACTTTTAAAATAACTTATAACAATTTCAAAAACTATGTTACTGCATGATTGTATTGTGTCTTATGGTTCATATTAATTTAGTTTTATGTGTACTCAACATTGACACTGATATGTACAATAATTATGTAGCCCCATCCTGGCCCGGGTTTTTCTGCGGTTTTCCTTCGGGTAGAGACGGATTTCTTATATAGGTTCTCTAGGTTTTTGTCTAGGGGCGCGTTTATTGAAACAAGAAATAGTGAATTTGATCTATAGTTCGATAATAATTCGTACATGTAAATTAAATTTTTTGTGTTAAATTACAAACATGTTGATATACTATTAGTATTCTATTAGATATTCTATTAGTAACTCGTAGCTAACTTTTTATCTTATCTAGGAATTTTTGCTGAATTTTTTCAATCCACCTTTGCCTTAGAACCCTTGATCGGAATTGATGGGATGGTCCCTTACCGGCTTCCGGAGAGTAAATTAGTTTATTGTCCTCCATGTGGTCATACGCAGTTTTTACTGCTTTTTTGACAATAAATTTATTTATATTTATTTAAAATTAAGTTGCAGACATATTACAAAATGTACATGTTCAAAACCAGGGGGCTGAGCTAGTATTGTAATAATTTTGTATTCTACACTCTCTACATTTTATTAACATAAAATACTTAACAGTTATGTGTCTATTGGGATGACTTTACTAGCATAACATTCTGAAAATTATTTCCGTCTTTGTTTTTTTATTAAAATATTCTTTGTATCAATGAAAAGTTTTAATTTAGATGAGTTGTCTTCTGCCTATATATGAAATTATCGCCGTAAGGAAAAATATAAAAGTGTAGATAACTAATGTTTCTCTGGCACTAGAACTGCGTCTGAGGTTTTGTAAAACCGATTTTGATCTTTCACCCCTAAAATGAAAACATGTTTGTATCTTCATCGTCATTATTTAAAAAAAATTATTTTAATCTTTATCTATTGAATACATTATCTTACAAATTTATAACTACATAAATTAATACTTTTTGCTTGGGACTACCTTGTGTGTAACATTGTCATTACAAGGTGTCTATTTGTTTTTATTTCTGCTCTTTTTTCCTTTGTGCTGCGCCACTTTGCTGTGCAAGAGTACAATTCCTCCCCCACCCCGAATAAGCGGACGCAGATCTTCACTCATTTTTTTTTCTCTTTTAGTCCTATTCTTCTTTATTATATGCGTCACGTAGTAACCCAATTTCTGTTATATATTTTAGATGTCTTTCAAACAAATTTCTTCCTTGTATTAATTTTGTCTTATGTGGTAGAAATATTCCTTTATATTTTAGGTAGTTATTATATTGTGCTCTTTCTTTTCCGTATAATTCACACAGTACATGGTTTGTTGTTTCACTCCCATTTCCACATATACAGTCACCTGAGTGGTTGCGTCCTATCCAATTTACGTAAATTTGAAAATTTCCATGTCCTGTCCAGAACTCCATTACATAAGGGTTTGTTTTCATCCATTTTTTGTTTCGTTTTATGTATGTCACGTCTCTTCTGTACTCAAATATCTGTCTTCCTTTATTGCTTTTTTCCCATCGTGTATGCCATCCACGAAGAATTTCCACTGTATATTTTTTTACCTTTTCTCTTATTCTTCCTTTTAATTCTTCTCCATTTATTTTAACTCCATGTCCTTTTCGTAGTAGTCGCCTGAACTTTAGCTTTTGTATGTATAAGTCTATTGGCGTCACCCCTGTTAGTGCTTCTAGTGCGTCCGTTGATACTGTGCTTTTGCGTCCTGTATTCTGCCGTATGCATAGTCTCTGTGTCCGTCTTAAAAGTAGTTCATACTTTTGATACACAATTATTTCCTTCCATATACTGCTGCCATATAAGAAGATTGTTCCCTTATAAAGTTGTAATACTTCATTTCCTCCTATGTTAAATTTATTTAAACCTACCCTCACCAAACTATAAAGTAGTCGCTTGACTCTGCCTACAGCATACTGGATATGTTTTTCCCATCGTAGGTTCTCAGTTATTATTATTCCAAGATATCTCTGGCTTTTTACAACTTCAGTTTTTAAACCTTTCATTTTTATTATAGGATCTCTTCTCTTCTTTAATGAATATCCTATCCATAACAGTTTTGTTTCTCTTGTGATATCCTCAACTTCAGATATTTACACATATCCTCTACCACTTCTATATGTCTGTGTTTCTATTTCATTTCTGCAGTTTCCTTCTATCGTGATCACCAGATCATCCGCCAATGCTACATATTTATATCCTTTGTTCTTTAATTGTCGCAATACTCTGTCCATTGTCACAAGTCAATGTATCGGTCCTGTTGAGGATCCTTGCGGACATCCCTGCTTTACATCTCTTATTATTTGTCGTCCTCCCATTTTGAAAATAGAACTCGGTTTTGAAAATATATCAGTATGTTTTTTAGGTATGCTGGTAATCCTTTTCTGTCATATTCTTCCATTAATTTTCTCCAATTTACTGAATCAAATGCACCTTCTATATCTATGAATATACACAGGCTATATTTATTTTTCCTGTAACAGCCCATGCACCGCATCCTCCGTGCTTCTTCCTCTTCTGAATCCATATTGCCTGTCATCTAATTGTTGTGTGTCTTCTAGATGCTGCATTATTTTTCTGCGCAGGCCACCATCACCGCCGCCATCCGGCCGCCATGTCGCCGCCACCACCACCTCCAAGGCGTGATATTTACATTTTGATATTTACAATACAAGTACTGCAAGTATGCACCTAAATTAGAAAATAAAAGTGTGTATTAAATTTTTGGAGTGTAAATCCGTATGCGTGTACTCGCACTACACAGCATTGTGGGAGCAACGCAGTATTAATGGTTTTTTAAACCGCTCTTGCTCGCAAATGTTTCGGAGGAAAAAACACATAAGAACTTTTTTTGTAGGAAATTATATAATTCGTGAAATTTATAAGAACTATTTTTACGTATTGCTGAAGAGATATTTTTGAAAAACCGTTTTTCGTGAAATTTGACCTTAATAAATTTTTTACCGCGAGTGTGATTCATGAGGACTATTGATATTTCGTTTGAAATGGTGACCTGAAGATGTATACAAAACTTCAACTCCATGGGAATTTTTGTCGAACTTTGCCATTTTTCTATTTTTCCCGGGCTATAATGGGAACACATGACTACTGAAAAACCATACATCTGCTCACTGCGTATATTTGAGAGGGTTGTTTTATGTATCGTCCGAAAGCAGAGTTTGTTACTCTAACACATTGATTCAATGACTTGTAGCGTTTTATGTGGTCAATTCTCATAACAGTAAACTTTATAGTCAAAATAGCAGTAGCAAACTGCGTATGACCGCGTGGGGGACAATAAACTAAGTTAATCTCCAGAAACAAGCAAGGGACCATCCCATCCATTCCGATCAAGGGTCCATGGGCAGTGGCGGGTATAATATTTATAAGATAAATTATTTAATAAATATGTACTGTTATCCATTTGTTATCTAAAATAAATTGTAGATATTTGTGCACTGAAAATTTGAGATTAATAAAATAAAAGTATTAATGACATTCCCGCCCAAGGAAAATCCGCCACTATCCGGAAGAAAACCGGAGTAAAACCCGGGCCAGGAGGGGCTACAGAGATAATGTACACAACAGTGCCAAGGATGAGTAGAGTTGGAAATAAACTATTAAAAACAATAAGGAGCAAAATCATCATGCATGAAAAATAAATTTAATCAGTATGAATAGATCAGATAAATAGTAGGTTGAAAAGTCATAATCAAATTTTTGGGAAGCATTTTTTAGGGAAAAAATAGATTTTATTGACACAGCATTTCTGTTACAAGGCTTAATAAAATTTAAAAGTGTTACCACTCATTTAACGCAGAATTTAGTGCTCCGCATTTTATCCTGTAAGTATTATAGATTGATATAATTATAGAGGGGGCCAATGGGCTGACATGGTGCAAGTGGGGTGCATAATGCCTCTAAGTGTACTCCATTAAGTACCCGCAAACCATTCCGTTAAATAAGGCACTATCAGTCAAGTCCGATTCTCCCTTCTCGTGGGGACTCCTGAGCAACTCTTAGTTCAAAGGAACTTTAGAAGCTCCCTAGATCCTGGTGGTTCGCGTCGAGTGCCTGTTTCTCTCTATAGAATCTCCTATGAAATTTTTGTTAGATGTATGCGGGATACACCTCGTCCACAAAGGGTGTATGTTGTGTCCCGATAAGGGAAGTAATAAGATGGAGTAAACTTAACAACAAGTCTTTATTAGTGATGGATTACAGCAGACGGTAATGTCCGCGTAGATACAAGGTATCAAAAAAGCGCAGCGTAGTTATCTTCAAAGGTACGCGCGTCGAGACGTTCGACAGTCCTAGAAGAGAAGTCCGTAGTTCAAAGCGCGTGGTCGTTATCCAAAGTTCCAGCGTCCCGGTATTCCGTAGTTTCAGCAGAGGTCTCCTTGGTTGGAAGTGCGAAGTCGGCGTCCAGAGTTCCAGCGTGGTGGTGTTCCGTAGTCCCGTAGAGGAATCCTTAGGCGTGAGCGATGTCGTCGTCGTAGGTGTAGGTATGGCTCGTTGACCGCGTGGACTAGTAGCTCCCTCCTAGCTTGCTCCGTCTCCTCTTCTCCTCTTCTGTCTAAGGGCTGTGGAGATGCCCCTTATATACCTGCTGCTCGGAAGGCGGCGGTGGCGGTGCTCTCGCCGGTCGGCGACGAC
>NNCF01127160.1:433008-475968 GCA_002313205.1 Laupala kohalensis | reverse complement strand
GGGGCGCCTCTTACGTATATCTCTGCGGCCCGAGCTGCCCCGACCGTAGATGCGACCGCGGCAAATACAAGTTGGTGGTACGCATACCACAGTGTAGCTAACGGGAACGGGCGGAAGGCGTATTTACGGCGCCTTATAACGGGAACCCGAGACTAAGGAAAGGAAAACCTCGACAGAAAATCCCCAGGAGACTACTTTCTACGCAGTAAGAGGAGTGGCGACTCCTGTGTTCTCCAGCTAAGTCTGTCCTTTGCTTCCACTTACTAGAGGCAGACTTTCTTGTATTCTTTCATATGGCCTCTCTTGACCAACTCTTATTTGTTTCGACCCCAACAGTATTAGAGTATTCGAGGCTGAAGGGATTCTTTTCTATGTTCTTCCTAACGTTACTCTTTAAGGGAGTAAACCCACCCAAATGCCGCTGGTCGGAAGTGGTAAGGACCTATCCTATCCGTCACTGTGGCGTAGGGTTGATCACCCACTCAGGGTTTTCAAATTGATTCAGAGTAATTTAGATAGCCTCGGACAGATGGAACAACTACACGACCGCGCAATGGACAGGATATGAATATTGGCATATGGAATATTACATCATTTACCGGAAAGGAAGTAGAAATAGTAGATGAGACGGAGAAGTATAAACTGAAGATACTGTGAATTAGTGAAGTCAAGAAGAAGGGTCAGGGAGAGATGGCATTGACTAAAGGATGCATATTGAGATACAGTGGTGTAGAAAGGAAAGAAAGAGTGGCAGCTGGAGTGGGAATTATAGTCAACCAAGAAATTAATAAGGTAAACTGGAAACTCATAAACTCAAGAATTATACAAGTAGATGTTCAATTGGAAGAAAGAGTGGCACTGGTTGAAATATATGTATAAGAAGATAAGACTGTATTAGAAAAGGAATGTTTCTATTCAGAACTACAGAGAATAATAGAACAAGCACAGGAAACAAGTAGTTGTAATGGGAAATTGGAATGCTCAAATAGGACTAGATATAAGGAAAGGGAAAGGTAGTATGGGGAAGTACAGAGCACAAAGTATTAGAAATGAAAATGGAGATAGGGTGTTGGAATGCTGTATTGACAACCAGCTGCTGATAGGGAACAGTTGGTTCCCTCACAAGAGAATACACCAGTTAACCTTCGAAACGAGAAGATCATAAGAAGCATGATAGACCTTCACATATACAAAATCTTTTAGATACACTGTAAGAGATATACGAGTTTACAGAAGTGCAGAACTAAGCACTGAACACAAGCTAGTGGTGATGAGAATTCGAGTTAAAACTCCACCTCAACTACGGTTCAAGAAATACGAAAAAATTAAGAGTGAGGAGCTTAGACAGGAAAATATGAGTAAAAGATATGAACAAGTCATCTCTACCAAACTGGAAGTAAGAAGAGGAGACAAAGATGAGGACATAGAAGGAAAATGGAGACACCTAAAAGAAGTAGTATTGGAGGCTGCAACAGAAGTATGCGGGAAGAAAACAATTAATTCAAGATATAAAAGAACCAGATGGTGGAATGAGAATGTGAAGGAGTCGGTTAAAAAGAAAAAGAAAGCTTATCTGAAGTATGTGAAAACAAAATCACAAGAAGATTGGGAAAAGTATGTGGAGGTCAGGAATAGAGCAAGAACAGAAATTAAAAGAGCTAAGGAAGAGGCATGGGAAGAGTTTGGAGAGGAAATGGAAGGAAAATATCACCAAAATAAGAAAGTTTTCTGGTAAGTAGCTAATGGATGAAGACGGAAACATAGGAAAACGGTAAGAAGCATTAGGGATCAGGATAATAACTTAAGAACAAAGCAGACTGAGATATTAGAAACGTGGAAGAAATTATGAGAACATCTTTAGAATGGAAACCACGAGTGAGCAGGAAGATGTAAGAGCCGTGATATTTGTTCACTACTGGGAAATGAGAATGTGGAGGAAGGCAATTCAAACCTGGTGAGAGACACCAGGGAGGAGGAGCAGAAGAAGAGATCTCAGTAACAGAGAGAGAAGTGGAAGAAGTCCTGAAAATAATCCAAATTGGGAAAGCCTCGGGCCCAGATGGAATAACTCCAGAAATGATCAAGTATATTGGTAAGACAGGAAAGGAATGGATAACAGATTTATGTCAACAAATGTGGAAAGAGGGAAGAATACCTCGAGATTGGGAAGACAACATAATAGTTCCTATATATAAAAAAGGAATTACTGTGAAATGTGAGAATTATAGGGTTATCTGTCTTTCATCATACATGAGTAAGGTCTATTCAAGAAAAGTGAAAGGAAAATTGAGGAGGGTAGTAGAAGAGGATTTAGAAGAGGAACAGGGGTCTTTAGACCTTTTAGACAAACATAGGATCAAATATATACTATACGAACCATGATAGAGAAAATGATGAGCGGACGGAAAAATACATATGTCGCCTTTATAGACCTGAAACCAGTCTTTGATACAGTACCTAGGAAAGAACTATAGTCAGGGATTGATAAAACAAAAGTTCCAAGTAAACTAGTAGAAGCCATCAAAAGCATATATAAGAACGTCAATGCAACTGTGAGTTTAGACGGTCAATATAGTGGGATATTTAAAATCAACAAAGGGGTGAATCAAGGAGACTTCCTAAGTCCACTATTATTTATTATATTTATGGGCCAAATAATTAAACAGACTAAGAGACGTACCAAAAAAATGTAAAGAGGGGAACTGGAATTTGAGGCTCATATGGATTCAGTCGTTGGTATATGCAGATGATATATTACTCATCGCCAGAAACCCAGAGGAATTGCAGGAAATGGTTCAGGAATGGGGACATGCACTAGAAGATAGGGAGATGAAGATAAATATAAGTAAGAGCAAGATAATGTGCATAGGGAAAGAAAGAAAAGAATTGAGGATCAACTGGAGAGCCGAACAATTGGAGCAAGTAACTGGCTATGAGTACTTGGGTACCATCATATCAGAAGACGGAAGATATGAAGATGATATAAACAACAGAGTTAAGAAAGCAAATTTGGTCTTCTATCCAATTAATAAAAATTTCTTACGCATGAAAGTTAACACTAAAATTAAGCTACAAATATACAACTACGTATATATACCAACTTTTATTTACGGAATGGAAAGCATACCCAGTAACACAAAGATACAAAGCATAATAACAACAGAAATGAAGTATCTGCGTAAAATAGTGGGCAAAACAAGAAGAGATAGAATAAGAAATTCTACCATCAGAGATGAACTCTAAAACTGCACCACACATAAAAACCATAGAAAATAATGCCCTGAAATGGTTGGGACATGTGTATAGAATGAAAGAAGGTAGAAAACCGAAACATTTTCTGGAAGCAAGACCGGAAGGGAAAAGAACTCTTGGGCGGCCCAGAGGAACCTGGGAAGGTTATATTACAGATATATGCCTTAAGAGTGGAACTACAATCCGAGAAGGACAGCGCAAGGCACAAAATAAGGAGTATGTCCAATGGCTAATCCGACGCTGAAAGTCATAAGGGAAAGAAGAAGAAGAGGAAGATGATTAGGAGTATGTTGAAATGTTAAATCCGCCTCTGCCTTAGAGCCCGTGATCGAAATTGATGGGATGGTCCCTTGGTTGCTTCCGGAGAGTAAAATTAATCCTCCACATGGTCAGCAGTTTGTAACTGTTTTTTGACAATAAATTTTAAAGTTTATATTTTTTCAATTAAAAACTTACTTTAAGAGATATTTGAGACAATTCGAAACAAACTGATAGTTTCATTTTTTACAAGATGGCATACCAAGCTCCACCTGAAAAATAGGAGCAAAATAAATTTTCTCGTGGCGGAGACCTACTATGGTTAAAATAGTTTCCACGTCTCCACAATTTTGAGGAAGCTAGAACTCTAATTACCTTGGTATAAAAAGCATATTCCCTGAGATCCCTCCGGGTTCTGTGGTTTCGATTCCAGCGATTGTTTTGCAGGATATTTGTATTCTGACCAGTCACAAATTCAATTTCCAATATCGCTGAGTTCGTGCACATTTACTACCCCCTCACTTGTGATAAAAAATGTGGCCCTATGAAAATACATTAATCGTGGATTCGGTGCCAATTTTTCTTCACGAATATAGGAACTAAGTCTGAACTACCAGATCACATGATTCGATCATTGCTTAACAAAATTTATTGTCAATAAATTACGATACTCACTGTTGAGGGAAGAGGGGTGTTCTGATACTGTTACACTGCGTTACTGTGACGTAGTGGGGATGTTAGCCTTAATATATGGTTTATTTTAAAGATTTCTTTTACGTCGTAACCTTATGGATTCAACCGCTCAATGGGAGCTCAGTGCAAAGAGGAACGAATAATTTACCCATTGTATCAAGTTTGTCCCCACATTTTCCGAAATGCAACAAAAACTGTTCTTAAAGGGGGAGGAAGGTAGGCTTAGCGTTGTGATGCGGTAAGAGGTCTCGTTCTAGGTGCGTTATATAAGATAGTGTGGGGGAGGAGGTCTCTTAGGGCTTCCTGTTACTTTCGATTTGCATAGTCAAATCCTTTCGAAGTAAAATCATTTTTAAGATTTGCGGTTTTAACCGTTTGGGGGAGGGGTGCACATGACCCTTGTGCGTCCCTTCTCCCTCTTGCTGATCCACCTCCTTCAGAATTATAGACAAAATATTTTTCGATGAAACACCGAAACGTGCAAGTTCTTACGTGAATTACAGTTTGAATTATAAATGTGAACATGGAAAATATTAACGGAAACGCCCAAATACCATATGACTTCAAGAAAATGAATTTTTTTAGGTTTATATAAAAATGTCAAATTAAAATACATAAATTAATTATGGGATTACATTTAATTGTAGTTTACCTTTTGGGGGAGGCTCTAGTAAACCATCCCCCACATATAAATAAATAGGTACTGGATCCGCCCCCGAAATACTCCTCCAAATTATTTGTATCATCGTATTAAACATAAATTATTACTGTTTGCGCGTAATAATTGTATAAGCGCCTGCAATTGCCTGCCATTCAAACTTGAACGCCAGATGGCCTGTCCTAATAATTAGACCTTTGTCCTCACGGTGGTTGGGCTTTCAGTGTCGTTTCAAATTTTCATCAGTGATAGTGCTACAGTCGAGATGGAGCATAATTTGGACCTCGATAATTTGAAACAAATTTTAGCGTAAGTACTCACAGTAATTGTTTTTCTCAGGAAAATTGTTCACAATCACTTGTACGCATGTGTAATGAAGTGTCAGCACATTTAGAAATATTGTTCCTCAGTTTTTGTAGGTGTGTAATGTCAGTACTTTTTTGTACCCAAATGGATACACTGGGAGCTAAAGCACCCGCTTTTGGTTCAAATGCTTGGTCTTTCACTTCAAGAAGCCATCGAATTGTTGACGGATGGTTTTCCACATGAATTGTTGCCTTCTTCAGTTTTTGTTGAACCACCCGAACCACCTGTTTTAACTGATGAAGAATCGGGAGATGAAGATGAGGTTGGTGATTTGAGGCACTTGTCAGGAAGGCAACTTTGTGCTCCAGCAGAAATTGTTTCTCCCGATCGTGCTCTCGATGAGGATTTGTTGGATCCAAATGAAGAACACATCAATTCAATACCTCAACCATCTACATCTTCTGCCTCACAACCACCATCCACGACATCTCATTCAGTACAATCGTCATTGGTTCATTCGAAGGATACTGAAAAATGGATAAGAGATCGCTGCTTGAAAGGTAAACCGTCACCATACTTCATTGAGGGAGATTTAGTCGGAAAGGAAATATTGAATGATATCTCAAAGTCGGAAGATCTGCAAAACACTTCATGTACCGAAGTCTTTGAGCGATTTTTTCACGGATGAAGTGTTCGAGCATCTGAGGGTTGAGACAGAAATATGTACTCTTCAAGAACTGACCCACAGAACATCACAAAAGAAGAAATAAAATGCTTTTTCGTATTTCTCATTCTCAGCAGTTACAATGAGCTTCCCTCCTTGCGTAATTACTGGGACGAAGATGACGACATGCACAACAATATGGTCTCAAATGCCATTCGTAGAAACCGAATGCAAACAATCATGCGTTTCATACATTGTGCCGATAATACTTGTTTGGATTTGAACGACAAACTGGAAGCTTCGCTCATTGATGAATCTCATCAAATTGAACTACCAAGGAATTTCACTGACAATTGCATTCTAACCTACGATGAATCAATGGTACGGTTTTTTGGCAGGTATGGTCTTAAACAATTTTTACAAAAAAACAAAAAAAACAATTAGATTCGGTTTCAAGATGTGGTGCGCGAACTCATCTGAGGGTTATCTGCTGAATTTCGATATGTACATAAGGTACGAACTCAGCAATCAAGAATGAGTATATTCTCTTATTCGGCAAGTCATCTGCTCCTTTTGTAACTATGCTTGATGAGATATTCAAAACTGCCTCTTCATTTTTTCTTTGACAACTTATTCAGTGGCGTCAACTTATTTGCGTTCTTGAAAAGTAAAGGCTACGCAGCCACTGGTACCTTTCGAGAGAACAGAATCCCAAAAGTGCCAAAAGAAAACAGGAAAAACTCCAACGAGAAGAGGCAAAAAAAGTTTCAACAAAAGAAGGGAATGAAATCTGCCAAAATACTGAGAAAGAAGAAAAATAACGCAGGAAAATCGTCAGTAAAGTACTAACGGACAACGCCATTTTCAAAAATACGCCTCGTGGAAATTTCGAAAATCTCATCGAAAAACAAGATGGAATCAGTTTTGTTCGATGGAAGGACAATGGAATTTCTACTCCAAAGCGTTGAAGAAAAACGTAAGTGTATCTAGGCCTCATGCTGTACGCATGTATAACAATGGAATGGGTGGAACTTATTTGATGGGCAACAACATATCGAATTACCGCATTGGTGTGCGTAGCAAAATGTGGTGGTGGCCAATTTTCACCTGGCTGATTGATGCCTGCATCCAGAATGCGTGGATTATCTACAGGAAGAAGGAAAAGGATATATTTCAATTCGAATTCAGAAGAAGCATAGCGAAGACTTATTTGTTGAAGTACGCAACTCAGAAACTCCGTCCCGGAAGGACTTCAAAGAACTCAGTCATCCATAATTCTGATATAAGATATGACGAACAGGGTCATTTTGTCACCAACACTCCAGAGAAAAAGATGTGCAAACGCAGGATGTGACTCAAAAGTCCATAAGATGTGCGTTAAATGTTCGGTTGTGCTGGCTATTGAATGTTTTTTACCATTCCACACTTTGCATTGAATTCCCCCCACCATGTAAAAATTTAAACGCGCCACAGTTCATTAAATTTTCATTTCAATAAATATTTTCATTACGATTACGAATTTATTTCATCCCAAAACCAGAAAAAAATATGCTGTTGAGGACCGGGTTGTAATGTCCCAGAATACCCAAATGGATACAAGCAATTAATTTAAAATTGCCGAATTAAAAAAAAACATTTTTACCGTGTATTAGAGTGTCCAGTGAGTAACCAAATCGAATTTCAAGGTAAAATTTGAACTTTGATAATTGTGGGACATAATAAGTATTGAGTTTTTATCGTTTAACATATGTATTAGATGGTGTTCTTTCTTTTCCTTCAATTTACCTCGTGCGAGTCCCTACTTTATATCACCAGGTAGCGTTCTAAGCCATGTTCAAGCTGGTTTTATTTCAACCAATCCGAGAGAGTCTTGCAGTGCAAGTATGTTTGAAATCGGTTTTCGTATATGGTAGTATACCTTGTCAGTTAGATGATTGTCAAAAGCAACGACCGTGTGGTATACATTTCCCAACATTCGCCGCATTCCCAGTGCTTAAACTTTTCAGGACAGCGGCATTAAATCACTTCCTCTGTAAATGATTGTGTCCAAACAACGATCTTAAATTTATACAGAATATTCGCTGAGAATCAAACGGTAAGTCGAGTCAGCTGTCTTAGACATCAGAATGAATCATTTCTTGTTACTTGGTTGTAGAATGTTATCTGTACATTTCGGTGTATGTGATTAGTCGCAATAGGATTTGAGCTCTATTTCTTGTCTTTAAAATGAGTTTCACTGTGTGACGTCTTTATGAAATCAAATCGGCGTGGTATTGACTTCGTCATATCATTTACCTGTCCAATTTATATTCTTATTATTTTGAACTAGTGGAGATGGTTGACCATAAATAAGAAAATTTTGTTAAGGTGTAACAAGCGAAGTCTTGCTTCACATATATCTATTGGCATATGTATGTGTAGACATGAAGGTGCCTGTGATTTTTCATTTCTTTGGAGAGTCGTGAAGAAAGGTATTTTACCTCTTCTGTTTACCATAATAAGTATTGTGTTAATGAGAGTAAAGTATTTTGCAATTTTCTATTAGTCAATGCAAATAATAACGCAAATAGACTAATTGAAAATTGTGTTACTTCAGTTTTGTTTTCACGAATTCGGCAATAAGTTTGTTAAAGGTATTACTTATGCATAAAGTTGTAATTTCATTTTCTTTTGTTTGAGTGGATAATAAGTACTGACGTAAGTTTTTTTGCTAATTTATGTATTAGCTTTCCATTTTCAATATATTTAATCCTTTTGTCATATACACTTTTTGTACCACAGTGTTTATATAGTTTCCCTGTTTCAATACTAGTTGAGCATAATGTGTTTTGAAGCTTTATTTTATTTATGGGTTTTTTACAGTACTAAGTTTTTCAGGTTACAGAGGATGATTTCTGTATTCTTAACATGAAGCAGTAGTTTGTCTTGAGGCATTTGGGAAAGGTATATTTCTTTTGAACTTCTTCATGTCAGTGCTGTTCAACTGTTTTGTCCGACGCTGATGAGAGCAAATGAAAAATTGATTATTTGTTCTAATCTAGACAACACTTAAAATGTATGTGATTTTTTAGAAGAGTTACAAACAGTTAAAATTGGTAATTCCCTGGAACATTATGACTATTTCTGTGTGAAATTTTTCTATATAGATTACATTAATGATCTTTTTTCTCCCATGTACATGTATATTGTTTTTATGACCTGAGATTAATTGTCTTCTGTCACATTTTGTGTTGTTCAGGACACTGAGATCAAGCTATGGAGGAAGGCAATGAATACCTAAAGCTGTCTGTGGAAGAGCAGTGTGTGCACAAGGTTAGTACAAACACTAAAAATGAATAAAGTCTATTGATATTTTTGAAATAGAGCTTCAATGCATTTTAATTCTTAATCTTATCTAATGTACTAATGCAACTTGATTATGTCACTTGGATGTCTCTTGTCAAAGAAACTTCTTCCATTAATATGAAAGTAATCTGCATCTTGATTTTTAATGTGTAGTTTCTCTTTGCATTTGGTTCCTTTCTCAATACATTTTTGCTACACACTTGTATATATAATTGTGTGAGATAACACAATTGCAGATGATAATTGCTGGTGTTTTACAAATTCTAATAAAGAAATCATTTTTTGTGTGTTTATATTGTTACACATTCTTCATAATTATGAATGTGCAGCAAATATATAAGAACAATTTTTCATATTTGAGATAATGTGAAATAAATTGTTCATATTTATTGATTATTGAAAAATAATTTTTGTTATAAAATGACTTTAAAAACGTGATCAGTTTTGAAATGCTACACGAAGTTGTAGCCCTCAAAATTCCTCTACAAAACATTCACCTAACACACAACTTAAAGAAGATACTTAATTCCATTTTTTTTATTAACCTCGTTCATCATATAGGATAAAGGTTGTTGAGTATTTGGGTAAAATAAATTATGCTAGTATGTAATAAGATGTAGAGGTGCTACTGTGTGAAAATGTAAAGGTATTATTGTGTTGTGGTTATATACAGGTTGGGTGTTATATATAATTAATGTATTATTAATTTAATATATATGAGGCAAATGGTTTGTGTTAGTTATCAACTGTTTGTTAACTGTGGTGTAATTATGAACTATTGTGTTTAGTCCTAAACAAGAGCAAATCAAATAAATGTTCAAAATGTTGGCAGTATGAATATTGTTTAATTTTTTGACCCAACTACACAACCTTTATCTTATATGAGTAAGATGTTTCTTTCTTGTGTTTGGTGAAGCATGCATGGTTATGTATTGAGAAATTATCCCCTAAAATATGGTCCTTGTCAAGGTTTGAGTTAACATTTTTCCTGTGATAGATATCTTTTTCTCATTCTCAAGAAATAATTTTGTAATACTTTGTAGATGGAGGGTACTTTAGAATATTTCACCTTTTATTGACCACTTAAGCTTGTAAACTAAATTATGTCAAACCTACGAAATATGCAGAAAAAATTTCTTTGAAATTAGGTTTATTCACCGGAGTTGTGTTAAAATTTGTGAATGTTGAATCCTGGTTTTAAACTATTATGCAGCAATTTTTAACATTGCACAAATTTCTGGAACATTAATAAATAATTTATTGTCAAAAAACAGTTGCAAACTTAAAATTGCTTCATGGAGAACCATTAATTCCCTGAAAGCAACCCAGGAACCATCCTCTCAATTTTGATCTTAGGACCCAAAGGAAGAAGCAGGTTGAATGCATTATTGTGGCATACACCTACATAAAAAAAAACAAATATAGTTAGCTGCTTGTCATTGTATCTTCTTAATATTTTTATATCACATCATATATATTTTCTTTCTGATCTTTCCAATCAATGTGTGATATGTCTTGCTGTTAGAGAATGTGTTCAAAATGAAATATATTTAATTTAAAGTTTTAAAAATTATATTAAATATTTTAAAGAATAAAATGTTGGGGACAGTGACTGACATAATTGTTTGGCCCATTTCAAAAACAAATTACCATATTTTGTTTGAAAATTCTTTAAGAAAGTGAATTTCTTACACATCACTGCAAAATCTATTTCTCAATAGATACCTTTGATCTGCAAGTTCTGGTACATTTTACAACAAATTTTTCATCAACGTTGAGGGTCAGAACTTAGTGTCCAACCAGAATTAACATTTGACATGACATGTCCAGTGAGAGAGAGAGAGTAGAAAATTGTGTTCGGAATCACTCTTGTCAGATATAACAATAGAAAACTTGCATGATAGTACTGAGTGTTAAAAATACTTTCCAAATAAAGAAATATTCTATTATTTTTCCCGCTTCAAATAACATAAATTATTGTGGCATTATTGTGTAGCTTTGTAAGTTGATGAGAATCACAAATATTGTGTTACAAATAAATAAATATGGGCCATTTATTTTATTCCTCGGGCAACATTTTACCTAACCCCACCCTATGCTGGCCCTATAAATCGAATGTGTATAGAATATGACTATGATAAGTTGGACAGCACTGGCTTTATCTACTGATTATTCATACAAAGGGTAGATGTTTAATTTGAGAAATGGAACTTATTCTATATTGGTGTTCATTAATTTTTTACAGTTTAGTTTAGATTGAAATGAACCTCAGAATGTATGATTGAAATTTTATTAGTGTCTAAGTTGATTTAATATCTGTTTGTACTTATGGGATAATAAAACAACTAATTAATAAAGTTGGAAATGATGACTGAAAGGTGTAAATAATCCTCAACAAGAAATTAAATCAGTTGATATTTATTGTATATTAATTATTAAATCATTTAAGTTTTTCACAAAATTTTCTTCTTCAAATATGGTAATCCGATTTTGCTTTGTAAGTTGCTATATGGATACAATCCCTTCCTCCATATATTGCTTGACCTT
Source organism: Laupala kohalensis (assembly GCA_002313205.1). Lineage (NCBI taxonomy): Eukaryota > Metazoa > Arthropoda > Insecta > Orthoptera > Trigonidiidae > Laupala > Laupala kohalensis. The sequence continues at coordinate 464,245 of NNCF01127160.1, read as the reverse complement.
GCCATTTTGTTTATGCATTGGTAGTGAAATTTTTTTTCGTCAAATCAATACTTTTTATGCCAACTTGTCCAAATTTTGAAAATACTTTCTTTTGAAATAGAAGGATCTTGTAGCCAATATCAATAATCAATGAAAGCACATTTTTAAAACTGTGCTTTGGAAAGGAATTATTTTTGGGTGTCATGATAGATATATATTGTGTGCTCTTTCTCCTTTTCCTTTGTTGGAACATGCTGGATGTTTGTTACCTGTATTATGTATTTTAGTATTGATGTGAACTAACTTTTATAATTTCAGTTGTGGAAGGCTAGAGTACATGGATATGAGGAAGCAAGTAAATTGTTTCATAGACTAGATGATGAGAAATCTCCAGAATTCAGTAAATATCTTGGCTTAGTTAAAAAATTTGTGATAGACAGTAATGCTGCTGCCCAGGAAAAAGGTCTTGAAGCAGCTCTTGCTTTTGTTGAAAATTCTGCTGTGGCTGGAAAGTAAGTTAAATTAAGCTTAATCTAGGAATTTGATTTCATATGGTTTGACACTTGCTTGAAGACAGCTTAAATTTTCCCATTTTTTAAAGTTTTGCTGATGTACTTTTTTTGGCTAAATAATTATATTTGAATCAGGAACATAACTTTTGATTGTTTCTTGTTGCATCTAAAAAATGTGTTGCTTTGAAAAACGTTTTGAGAGAGTTTTGTGTCAGATTTATATTTTACCTCATTTTTTGTTTGCTTTTGTGCGAAGACAATGTGAAAGTAATGTACCATATTTAACCGAATATAGGGCCCCCCTTGGTTTAGGAGGCAAAATTTAGAAAAACATGAAGTTGAGTAAAATCAACTTTCTAAAAAGTCTTTCTGAAGGGAAATGCTCATTCAGAATTCCATGTGAAATGGTTAACACTGCTAAGTATAATCAAAAGTACTTTAAAAGATAACTGGTGTAGTTAAACTTCTCGTGACATCGCTAGATCCACACGGACTTCGGTTCTGCTGCGAATTCTCGTGCCACTGCTTTATTTCTGTGTGTCCAAGCATTATTCAGAACTTGTCACGGTCGGCACGGAGATGGCAGTCTGTCTGTCATTCCTAGGCGACGTGGGCCAGTTCGGTTTCCACTTCGAATAAGCGTCAAATCTCGCCATCGATCGTTATTCTTCGTGTAGCGTAACGTATACGGCTCGTGTTCGCTTTACCCGTTATCACTCACGAGACTTTGAATTAGCAGTTTCCCCGTCCTAAACTCTTCATATAGTCCCCCCCCAGGGTTTTTGGGCGATTTTTTCGAAAAAAGGAACTATATTCGGGTAAATACGGTAATAGACATTACTCTGTTAATGAAGAATTTTGGTGCTAGAAAAAATTTACCCCCTTTTTTGACAATAATCTTAGTCTTTCATAAAGGATAAATTCTTCTCAAAATGCCACAGGCGCAATTCTTTAGTCAATAATTGTATTTATGCTGAAGTTTGAATTTTGTTATTATAGTGATGTTCACCTATCTTGAGATTTCTTTGTAACATGTCAAGAACTAAATTTTGTTTCATTTTAGTTATTGGACTGAAATAACTTTTCTGATGAATAGTTTTATAATCAAATTTTTATATTTAGTTATAAAAAATACTGTAACAACAGTTGTCTTTTCTGATATATTTTATAATATCTTTTAATAAACAATTATATATTAACTAAATTAATATCTAATGTTATTACTTATGAAAAAAATACATTCTCAGAGTTCCCATTCAACATTTCTATTTAAAATGAAAACATGATTTTATCAGCTTTTATTTTTTGTTATTGGTTTCTATTATTTGTTTTTCTTTCTAGGACTGTTGGGGAGGTAATGAATGGTGTAGTGAGCAAATGTATTGCTGCCCCTAAGGCTAAAACCAAAGAACTAGCAGTACAAGTTACACTTATGTACATTGAAATAGAAAAGATGGATGCTGTTCAAGAAGAGTTACTCAAAGGAATGGAACATAAAAATCCTAAGATTGTTGCTGCTTGTGTGCAAGCTACAACTCTTGCTTTAAAGTATGAACTATTAATTTGTAAACTAGTACAATTCAAGTGATGATTTTGACTTATATTAACTCAATTTTTATTTTTTAACAGTTTCTAAAAATTGTATCCCCAGTGTATTGTCATTTTCTTCATGGTTTCCATACTCTCATTTCTGGTAAAGTTTTTGAGAATAATAATGGTAATGCGATGTTTTTGAGAATAATAATGGGAAAGAGATTTTAACTATTGTATGTCTTCATAACTATTGTGTGTGTTATGAAGATCCCCCTGCCAACTTTACAAGCCTATGAGTTGTTTTTTTTAAGGCATTGCTGCCCAAAAGTTGTATATTAATTTCAAACTTTCATATTTATGAGAAAGAATCAATATTATTGTAGAAATGTAGGAAATAAATCATAATGCATGGAAACTAATTACATTTGAACCAACAAGCAGTTCACATCACTGCTTTTTGCAATCTGCTTTTGATATGTCTCACCTGTCAGAATGAGTCTGTCAATGTATGGACTGTGTTTCCATGCTGGGTCATCCCATGTCAAATCAACGCAGTGCATAAACTTAACCATAACAGATTTTGATAAAATTTGTTGAGGAGATAACCATCATATAGACTAAGAAAAGTACCAAGTATTGGTGTACATTTTCAACCTGTTCAAGGAACAGCAATGTAAAGTGTAAACAAAACTGCTCTATACAAAACTTTTGAATTACTTGGGATGCTCTCCTAATTGAGATTGGCTAAAAGTGTTTGGTAGAATTGAGAGAGAAATTTTACTTGTGCATGTAGTAACATGGTAAGAAACCTACATTCTTTTATTGTTTTAACAATGAAACGATTTTCCTCCCACATTTAAATTTTCCCAGATGATTGAAAAGGGTGTCAAATATTCCTTGTATTAATTTGAAAATTTTCAAAATGAAGTCTTTTGAGAAATTAAAAATTAAATAATTGATTTTAACATGTTAATTTTTTCCACTTTTCTAATTTTCTCTCTTTGCATATCATGGTAAAGATCATTAAATAAATTGTAAAATGACAATTCCACCGGCTCTCTATGTTAATTAGGAGAGCGTCCAGAGGAATTTGAAAGTTTTGTGTATAGCCATTTTTGGGTGTGTAGTTCAAATTTTACATTATTATAACTTCCAAATGGGTTGAAAATTTACAACAAAAATACTTGGTGCTTTTCTTAGTGTATATGATTGCTTCGTCTCTACAAAATTTTATCAAAATCTGAAATGATCATGTAAAAGATCTATCAAAACTGTGTTGATTTATGTGCTGTGTATGAGTTATTCACAGAGGTTGCACTGCCCATTTCCACAAATATACTGTAGAAACTGCCTATCAGAAGTTGAAGTTCTTTGGATTTTATGTCAAGAAAGATCTATTTACAAGTTATCATTTTCCAAGTCTTCTCTCACTTTTTTCAAAACTAGTACATTGTTTATTTCTTGAACTATATTTGGCAATTGCATTACCTTGTTTGAATCTGTTTGTTCTATTTTTACAATATGTGTTGAAACATAATAAATTTACTTGGGGGTCAGGAATTTCATGTTTTAAGTCTCTATTATTATATACTGGTTTTAAATTTATTTATAAACATTTATAATTAGTGAAACTTGCATTAGGAAAGCTAGTATGACAAAATATAAAAATGGAGGGTTTGTCACTGCTGTCTTGATTTCTGATTTTTTCCTTATCATATTTTTTTGTTTTGTTTTGATTTGCAAGATGATAATTTGATGTGATTGTTGACTATTTTATTGGGGCATTTGGATCATATTTCTGATGAGTGAAAGAAGATTTTCAATCATATGGATCTTGATTCATTATTGATGAACATATGCAAGCAGTGTGCTTATATAACATCCTCTTTAGTCATGGTATCTCACTATAAATTTGAGTATCTTCTCAGTAGTATCAATGGTGTTGCCTATTATCTTTTGCACTTCAGTGTTTATTAACTGTAGAACATCAAACAGAATAACATTATTGAATATTCGATCCCTTTCCAAGACTTGTTTAATCACTTCTTATTTCTATTCTTGCATTTGTTTGACTTTCTTAGGACTCAATTCTTGTTTGGCACAAATGTCTGCTACTTCCTCATTCGCCTTTTCCATTTGGTCACTATTTTCAGTGATTTTCTGATTTCTTTTCAAGCTCATTCCAATAACAAGATAGTCTTCTATTACATTCCTGGACCATTACTTTGTCAAATCACAGACTACAGAGTATTTTTGTTGTTGTTAACTTTCAAGATTTTCACAATTCACCAAATTTCCTCACGTGACTCCTATTAACTTTTGATATTTACTTTCATAGTAGACATTTCCTCTCACTTCTTAGCAAGTTTCAAGGTGACTGATTATGTCCTTTGCCATTTCATCGCCTTCATTAGTTTCTTCTATAATTTGTTCTCTCCCACACTTGACTCTAATTGTACCACTTGAGATGGAGCTCATTGTTCATGGAGTAACACTTCTTTCTGTTCATGAGAGAAGTATTTACCTTGAATTTTATTAATGTTTCTTATCCCAACAAAATTTGTTTTCCCAATCTGAGCGGTGTACAGGAAGCGAGTTTAATGTGAGACTCTTGGCACAGTTTCTGGGCTGTAGAGGGGACAAGTCCTTTACCCTCTCCATGATGTTACTGTTAGAGGTTTAGATCATTGGGAGTTTATAACTGAATGATACATGAAGGGTGACTCAAATGAACTAAATAATTTACTTCTATAAATTAATTTCTAGCTTCTGAATATTTTAATCTGAATTTTATTTTATTTTTTCTCAATTTCTTTTTCTTGGGATGTTCAAAGTGATTGTTCACCCTAATCTTATTGAGTATATGTTCAATTTCTCTGCTATTAAGGTCGTGATGATTTATAATGCTGGAATTCTATTTTGTAGGGAATTTGGTATTAAAGTGATAAATATTAAACCTTTGCTGAAAAAAGCACAAGTTTTACTTGAAGATAGAGACAAGGCTGTTAGAGATGAAGGAAAAGCTTTGGTCGTTGAAATGTACAGGTGGATTGGTGCTGCTCTGCAACCTCAACTGAAGGATTTGAAGCCTCTTCATGTTAGTAGCTCTGTGATAAATCAGGAGGAACCAATAATGATACCACCCTTCTTACAAACAAGTTATGTGCCAAAAATGTCTGTAATGTGAATATTTCTTTGAGGTTACTATGCTATTGTAATAAAAATTAAACTGCAACAATGAAACTTGTATTACTTTTCCAATTGTATTGCATTGAGATGATACCTAGAAGAGTGTAGGATGTTGTGTAGGACTTCTAAGCGATGTTCATCCACTTTATTTGCAGTCTCTCGTTAGTGGTATCTCAACATCTGAGGGTACTATTCCCCATAGATTATTACAAGGCTAGAGAAGGGGTGCAATTCAAAAGTTGGAACTGTAACAAGAAAAAATGTGTTTTTGTGCCTTTATGTTCATAAGTAGGGTGGTATCAGTGTAATTTCTGTGCTTTATAATTATTTGCAACAGACATGAATTATACCTATATTTTGTGGGTAATGATAAATGAATGAATTTAATATTGCAGATTTCGGAGTTGGAAGGGGAGTTTGAAAAGGTGAGAAGGGAGAAAGCTATTCCAACACGATATATTCGGTCTCAGCAACAGAAACAACAACAACTTGCTGCTGTGGGATCCGGTGATGCTGAAAGTAAGTGAGAACTTAAATTATTTAATGGACTTGATTGACCTGTTTCATACTGATGAGTATTCTTTTGCTTGTAATAGACAATGAAGGAAATGATCCCTGTAATGTGCCTGAAGAAATAGACCCTTATGATTTAATGGATCCTGTTGACATTTTGTCAAAACTATCTAAAGATTTTTATGAGAAAATTGAAGCAAAGAAATGGCAAGAGCGGAAGCAAGCAGTTGATGAACTAGAACAGTTACTACAAGCTCCTAAATTGGAAAGTGGTGATTATGGTGACTTAGTTCGTGCATTGAAAAAGGTTAGTGATATAACACATTGTGATTGAATAGTATTTGTGGAATTATTATAATAAATTTCTTGCTATTTTTTTTTTATTGAAACAAAATAATGAGAAGAGTGATTGACATTTCTTTAGAGTATTATAACAATACTATGTAATAAAAAATTGTTTATGGATATATATGTGTGTGTGTTTTATTAACATGACATATTTTGACAGTTCTTTAATCATTTCAAGTTAACTGCTTTTTGGGGCAATTGTAATTTTCGAAGTGATTTCCTGTTGTTGGTCCTAGTATGGTGTTCCAAATTAGTAGTATGAAGGTGAAAGGCTTCATACATCAACTTCTTTATCTAAAGTCAACCATTTACAATGATTTTGTTCACAAAATTTCTTGTTGTTTAAACTGGAGATGTGAAAAGAAAGAATTTTCTTTCTATTGGTAAAAGTAAAATTTAATGTCTTCTTTTAACGCAAAATGCCAACATCCTGAAGCTGTATAATGCCAGCATATATTTTGTTTTGGTTGTGGACATTGCATTGTATGCAAACATATGAAAAATTAAATTTTGCCTGGCACAAAATTGAGGTGTTCAATTTATCAAAGATATAGATACCTACAGGCTCTGAGTCTCATTAGGCAAATGTTCCCCAAGTTAACTGAAGCAAAAATTAAAGGTGGAATTTTCACAGAACCTCAGATTCGTGTAATGTTAAAATCCTCTATTGATGGACTTTTGATGAAACTAAAACGACTCTTGACAAAATGCTTGGGGTGTTTTATTAATTCTATTGCAACAGATTTTAGGTAAGAGTAGGAGTTAGTATTTCAATATATTACATAGTAACTCTTGTTTCAAATTTCTCCATTCGTTACACATGACATAGGAGTTACTATATACTTGGATGTAGATTGTCAGGGAAAATGTACTATTAGTTTTCTGATATTGATTTCCTTAGACCGATTTTAGGAACTGTAAGGGAGGACTGCTGCAAACACTTTCCCCAAAAACTTTCCATGCATGGAAAGAAGGTATTAGTGTCATTGGGACTATGCTGTGATTGGAGACTATGTATAAGGTTATGTATATGCAAAGGGGTCAGATAAAATTGAGGAAAAGCTGTTGTAACATACATTTTGGAATGAAACCATTGTTTTGCGAAAATAGAGTGTAATTCAATATTTTTACAATTAATACAACCAATTCTTGATGTACTGTATGTTAATTTCTTCTATGTTAAGCTAGTTGCATTAAATAGGTATGTAACATTACTATAGGGTTTTTTATTATAGACCCGTGACTTCTAATAGCTGTGGAGAACACAATGAATACTGTAGAATAAAAACAGTTAACACCATTGGATTTATCATTTGTTTCTGCACATACACAAGTGAAAAAATTGGTTTTATAAATGAATATTAAGTTTTTAAAACCTGAAATATTTGAAGGGAAAAAACAATCTTTTTTCATATTTTGCTGATACCTCAACTTTTATTATGTTTTATAAAATAAACTAAGAGTGCCAAAAATAATTCTTATTCAGTGAATCATCTCTGTGGTGTTTGTGACATCATTTAATAATTTAAAACTTCTGCTTGCAAAACATATGTTATTAATTTTTTTAAACTCTGCTGAAAATGATCAGAATTTTTTTAAAAAACTCTGCTGAAGTAAAGGGGGAAAAATTATACTTTTATGCTCAGAAAAATGCTGTGACCATTCATAAAACGTTTTTTTCACATGTGTATATACAGAAAAAAATGACAAATCCAGTTGTGTTTACTGTTTTCTTACGATTTTTTTTGTGCTCTCCACAACTATTAGGAGTCTGGGCTCTATAATACAAAAATTTGATAGTAGTAGCTTTTATGAAAATTGAAAAATCCAAAATATAGATACTTAAGAAAAACTACTTATGTTCTCGTAATCAGCATCGCAAAATTAAGCAATAAACATTGAAATAATCACTTAAACAAAACTTGTTCAAATTTTGTTGCATAGTTTTATTAAAGATATTCATTGCTATATAAACAAATAATCAATTTCAGAAATAAATTAAGAAAAAATATCATTAAATTTTAAGTTGATAAAAAATATACATGTTTGTTAACAAAATCACATTTATTTGATAATATTTACACTGACTAATAAAAATATTAATGTTATAAAATTAACCATATTTATTGTATGGTTTTGTTCAAAAAGTGAAAAGATTTGAAAGCAATGTTTATAATAAGTGGGGGACTATATTTGAGTAAATACTGTACCAGTTTTTGTTAGGTAGGGTGTTTCGTATGGCTAAGATTTTAGTGCCATTATGTTGCTATGAAATCTGGGGGTTTTCTTTTTTAGATAATAACGAAAGACACAAATGTTGTGGTTGTTGCCGTTGCTGCTAAATGTCTTGGTTCTTTGGCTAATGGCTTGAAGAAGCGTTTTCAGCCGTATGCGAGTAATTGTGTACCAGCAATTTTAGAAAAATTCAGGGAAAAGAAGCAAAATGTGGTTTCTGCATTAAAGGATGCAATTGATGCCATCTTTGTCAGTGTAAGTATATATTTTTGTTTTACATACATTAAATATGGATCCCCTCTTATATTACACCTTTGCAGTCTACAATTGAAGCTATTCAAGAAGATGCATTGGCAGCTTTAGAAAATAAAAACCCTTCGGTGAAAGCAGAAACTGCTGCATTTCTGACTCGATGTTTCTCAAAATGTACACCAACACATCTAAGTAAAAAACTTCTTAAAGCTTATTCTTCATCATTATTGAAACTGTTAAATGATCCTGGTAAATATTAATTGTTATCGTAATTTCTATTATAAAGAAATCATATATATTTTTTGTCACATTTTTACTTTTTTAACTTCTAGATCCCATTGTTCGTGACAATGCTGCTGAAGCTTTGGGAACTGCCATGAAAGTAGTGGGTGAAAAAGCTATTGCACCATTTATGGCTGATATAGAACCTATAAAAAAATCAAAGGTTTTTTGGTTTTATTTATTTTTGACATTTGTCTGTTAGCAAAAGCAATTATTGCTACAGTTATGCATAATCTTATTTTCACTCTATTCCAGATCAAAGAATGTTGTGACAAAGCAGTTATAGTTGCCAAAGTGTCACTGCCTAAGGGAAATGAACGTCCAAGTACTGCTCCAGCATCACTATTGAGACCTGATGTCGAGTCAGTGAGCAGTGGCCCCAGTACTACTAAAGCAAACAAGAGACCTGCATCTTCAGTCGCTGGGGTAAAGAAGACTGTTCCAAAAAAGACAACAAACAGTTCTGGTTAGTGTTCAGTCAATCAAAATTTGTTTTATCTGTGTGGACAAGCAGTTTTTAACCTAACAGGTTTTTGACAATAAATTAATTAACTGTTATACTTTTTAGGCAATGTTGCAGCAAAAGGTGATAAAACTGAGAAGGAGATGTCCAGTGAAGAAGTGGATGAAAAAGCTGCTGAAATTTTCCCCGATGATTTAATTAGTGGTTTGAGTGATGCCAATTGGAAGACAAGATTAAGCTCTGTGGAACAATTCATCGAAGTAATTTTATCACTTTTTCACTTCCCCCCCCTGAAAACATTTTCCCTACTGAAGTAAATATATGAACTAATTTAGTGAAGACTTGTGTGAAAAACATTTTTAATTTTTTTTTTCTTATCATGGGCATGTGGAGGGGGGCTGTAATAAATAGTCCACAATGAGTACATATTATGCCTCTACCACCCCCTGAGTAGGGGTGGGAATAGGGTACAGAGTAAAAATATGGAAAACAACCAATATTGGTGTTGAATATATTATTTGTGGGGCCGTTGAAACGAATACCGACATTCCTAATGTCACTTAAGTCCACAATCATCCTTTGTAAGGGAAAACACACCCTTCAGACATTAGTGGGAAGGGTTTGAAATGTATAATTAATCAAAAATGACTGATATTAGTGTTGGTTGTTGGGTCATAATATCATTTCTGATAACACTTGAGTTCATGATCAAACACCTCTTGGGAAGGGGACAACAAGTAAAAATTATCATAAATTACATATATCATTGACGAATCCAATATTTTTGGCATCACTAAGATAGTGGCACTTGTTGTGGTTTAAGCCTAAATTCAGTACATGTGGGATAAGACACTCCTTGCAACGTTAAAAGTTTGAGTTAAAGGAATATACTACTCATTTCAATTCAGATCTTGATGGGGACACTGTACCTTGTGGGCTGGAAATGACAAGATGTAAAAATAAAGGAAAACAACCGATCTTGGTGTCGAATACATAGTTTTTGGGATTTTCAGATGAATAATCATATTCCTAATGCTGTTGTATTGAAGGTCAGACCAAATTGGGTGCATGACATGTCTAAGAAGTGGGGTTGGCAAGGGGATGACATGTAAAAGATATTTAAAACAACAGATTTAGTGTTGAATCCATAACTTTTTGGGTTGCTGAGATGAATTATAATACTCCTAATGCATCTATTCTGAATTAGACCTCCGGTTCAGCTAGTACCCATGGTCCCTGTACCCAATCCCAGATTTCTGGGCAGTGGATCAAACCATGTGACGCAGGAGGGAGGCAGATTTGATAAGAATCCCCAAACGGGTGCTCGAACCTGTCTAACACGAGTAGGAACCTCACGAGAGATTCCGACGGTCACTCATCTCACGTTGATGGGGGAACTCATCTAACACTAGTAGAGTTTTGAAAGGAACTTGCCATAGCTACGGAGGTAATTGTGGGGGGGTGTTGTGGAGTGGACCGCTTGGCACTTGTCCTTAACCAAGAGATCATCAGACCCCTGAGTAAAAGATCGACTCTCTTGGAGAGATAAGAGGTAGGAAAAAGGAAGCTTGTTAAATACGGATAGACCACTCTGCCACAGGGGGGTCGATGAAGCCACGACGTGATAGGAGCAATCCCATCAATCGTGGAGGAGTACGGTTTGACTACTTGACGGGCTCTCAAGCCGTAACTTATGAGAAACCCTGGATCTCTGTATTAAAAGTAGTAGGGAGTCTCGCAAGAGACCCCAGCAGATACCCATCCACCGCAGAAGGCGAAGCCTTTCTAACATGGGTAGGAATACAAAGTTGTGACCTATTGGAACGGCCAAAGCGCTGAGTCAGACAAAGTTACTGCGCTGAGCTCCCAACTCGACAGGTTCCACCACCCGTGGGGTTCAGGAAGTAGACTCCGGTCTTGGATCAGTGTGCAGGATTGCTGCTCGGCTACCGTTAGCACAGATAGCGGTAGAGATGTGGGCTAGGCACATCTCCACCCACCAGAGCGGATGCTGGGAGAGGCTGGATCTTATCCTACCTCAGTGTTTGTGAGCACTCTCTCACGCCCTGCCCAGGGGGTAACCCCTGGACCGACCTCTCCAACCAGCTTGCTGGACGGAAGGAAGGGACTCTTCAGTGAATAGCTTCTGCTAATATACTGGGGCTAAAAGGGGTAATGGTAAAGTTGAGGTTCGTAAGGACATGATGGGCTCAACGAATAAGCAGAAAAAACTCCTGATGCCGTTTAATTCATTGTTCAGACAAAATAAGTGAATACTTAGGAGTGAAGAGGTTGATGTATAAAAATAATAACAAACAACCAATATGAGGGTCAAATTCCTGAGTTGTTGAAATGAATAGGGTCATTTCTGACATTCAGTAAAGATACAGCAACCATGTGGGGGTGAGGGAAAACATCCCTAGATCTGGTGTGGATGGAGTGGTGAGGGTGTTGTAAAAATAATTGAAAACGTTCGATATTAATTTCAATTTTGATTTAATAATTTTTGGAGCTGTTTATATGTATTGTGACACTGCCTTTTAAGTACAAGTTTAGCACTCAAAAGGGAGATGGGGCTGAGATATTCCTAACACTCCTAGCAGGTCATGTGATATTGTTAAGCTGATGGGTAAGAGTATCCCCAAGTAGTACAGAAATAACTCAAGTCTGTTGAACTATCAAGAAATTTTTAGTTCATAATGTCATATAAATGCAAATAGTATCAACCTCGGATATTATAATTGCTAAATTTGAGAGCCCAACAATAGAAATACTATGTAGGTGTAAATCTTTCGGTATGATTCATATTCAGTGCATCTTAATTTAGTCGTCTTATCTTTCTGAACCCTAATGGGTGAGGTGAATAATACTGTTGTGGTTTTCACTACTTATATGTACAGTACTCTGAATGAACTTTCAGAAAAATAAATATTTGAAAACGGAACTGTAGAAAATAAGAACACAGAACAGGAAAAATGAATACATTCTCCCAGGCAACGCCGGTTTCATTTAGTTATCTATAAACTTCTTGTAGGTTTTGAAGTTCCTTGCTATATTATGATCTTTTACATTACTTGGAGTCAGCGTGGCTCAGTGGGTAGAGCACTGAGCAGGCTGGATGGCTGGGGTTCGATTCCCGGTGGGGTTGGGATTTTTCATCCTACCCCAACATCCAGTCTGACTCCCAGACCTATTCAACCTACTGTAAAATGAGTACCAAGTCTACCCAGGGGTCAAACTGGCCAGAGCGTGATGCTGGCCCCATCTCCTCCTCCTTGTACAGAGGCCAAGGATTGCCGAGCTCTACTCTCTGCGAACCCCTTGGACACCTTCTGGGCATGTTGTGAGACTTGACTTGACTATAACATTAATATTTATGAGTATTTCTTTTGTTTCGAGAAATTACTCTGACCTGAGATTTTTGAGTAAAAATCTCTTAATACCAATATACTGGAATCCTTTCACCACAAAAAAAAGTACAATCTTTATTGAAAAACCTATATTAAATTTTGTTTCCCTTTTATAATGCTCTCAAATTCTATGTTTCTCTTTTATAATACTCAAACACTACTCCAATTTTTATGAAACTTCAGTGACCAATGTACCATATGAGGTTCAATAATCTCTCTTTGATTTATAATATCTACTCATAAAAGACAAGATTATTTTGTGAAACAAATTATTTTATATAAAGTTTTTCTCATTTTGTCTGATATTTCTTTGTTTATTATTTTTAGGTTGTTGGAAGTATGTCACCTTCTGAACTTCCATCCCAAGTTCTGATAAAGGTGTTAAATAAAAAACCTGGATTAAAGGATACGAATTTTCAAGTAATGAAAGCTCGATTGGAAGCTCTAAAACTAATAGCTGAGAAATCTTCTCTCTCTAGGTATTTTTTCTTCGTCCATAAATAAAATGAATTAGAAAAGTAATATTATATAATGTTGTCTTATAATAGACTTTTTACTTTGCAATAAGCTTATATTACTGCTATTGTATTAATTTATTTTGTGAAATGGATGGAAATCTGGATGATGGGTCAATTTTCTGAAATTAGTTATATTTCTCTTTAACATTTTTGAGGGGGATACTTTTACTTGCTATTTTTAGTTTCTCAAATTTCCTTGTCATACTTATTGAATGTTCACAATGTCATTATATTATAAATTGAATTCTCAGTCCTTCAATGTATTATTTTCTAGTCTCCATGAAAGAAGATTAATTGTTATTGCTTATCTGTGCTGTTTTGGGTTAACCCAAATTCTCTAAAGTAAATACCTTATCTATTGACTTCTTTGTAATTAGCTCTAATTCGAGAATCCTTCCTATAAATTTTACCATTTCTGTTATTTTTTCAAAAAATTGAAACCTAAGAAGGGAAAATAACTATCAGTTTCAATTTCTTAAATGATATTATTTGTTTTAGCATATTGAGTAATTATTAAGAAATCTTGAAAAAATTTCTTAACAATTTGGGAAATGTCATCCATGCATCGAAGTCAAATTTTGAACATTAATGGATAAACTTTGGTGTGTGAGTTTTGAATTACTTTTAAACAAATCTGCCAACCAATTTTTGTTCATTAATAACTTTGAAATTTCCCTTTTGATTTTTTGGCTGACTATTTGGCCAAATTATAGATGGGCACCTCTGAATTGCTTACATGTCTCATGGTCAATCCAGACTTTTTTGACGGATCATAATTTGGTGCAACCAAAGGGGTACTAGTTATGACATTCCTTTTCTTTCAATATGTTAATATTTTTCAGTTTTTAAGTGACCTTATTAGAAATTTCATGTATGATTACACATTTGAGGTGTTGTTTTTAATCTCTGTCTAATCCAATTTTTAGTTGGATTTTGGTTTTGTGTTCTTTCAAAGCAGACTAAGGGAATAAAATTATCATTTTTGATCTTCAAGATAAACCTGCTAGTGAGAGAGGCTGTGCATTTTATTTACATATAACTCTGAAACTCCTAATTCTTAAATTTATTAAGTACTTCTGTGGTGCATTATGTTTTCATTATCTTCATTGTTTCAGCACAAGTATTGAAGCCTGTGTGGTAGATGTTGCTGAGAAACTAGGTGATGCAAAGAACGGTGCTTTAGCTGGTGAAGTACTTACCACATTGGCTGAAGCATCAAGATTGGACCTTGTGGGACCACTTGTTCTTGATTTTGCTTTCAGTCAGAAGAGTCCCAAAGTGCAACAAGAGTCTCTCAATTGGCTCTCTAATGCTTTGAGAGAATTTGGATTTGTGTAAGTTTATAACTATATAGTTAAGTGAAACTCCACTTGTATGCCTTATTTCCTCCCTTTAGCAGATATGTTTCACTGACCACAAATGTCATAATTGCATCATAACTTAATGACCCTGATGTCGTGGGAGAATGTTATTGTACCCAGTGCTGTGAAAGAATAAAAATGAGATGATAGTAATGAGATGGGTGAGAGCCTGGCTGTGTCATATGTCTTCTGTGCAGAATTACTTCCTTATTTTTATAAGATTTCTTGTGCTTGGATATTTGCTTCTCAATTGTTAAAGAAATTTTTGTGCACATGTTAATGTTGTGTGGTAATATTCAGGGAAAATTAATTCATTGGTCAGGGAAAGTTGGAATTTTGCGATCAAGAATCACTAGCCACCCTGAAGATACCAGTTTATTAAAATTTCCAGCTCATAGTGAACATTATTTCCTCACCTTAAATGTATTTTTCTGCAAAAACTCTTGAGACTATTTCAAGGGTTGTTCCATTTCTGTCAACATTTCATCAGTTTAGAGTCAGCATTCATCAATATCAAAGTTTTGCTGGGGTTCTGGGATTGAGTGTGTTAGTCATGTGACTGCTTGATAGCCCTCATTTATTTACATTTAATGTCAGCAGCAAATTTAATATATCCCTCTAACGAGTGTTGGCTGGATTTTATTAATTGGGATCTGTTTGTTCATCTTTTTTCATCAAGTACGAAAATAAGAGTAATTTTACCAAGTGTTATTTTTATTTATTGAATGAAAAAGTTAAATTATTTCCCTTATGGAAACTCAGTGAATCTGAATAATATGTACAGGGAAGTTTTGAAACCATCTTAATTGAAAATATGTATATGTTTGTGTGTGTGTGTGTGTGTGTGTATGTGTGTATATATATAGTTTCTTGTAATTGGTTAAGAATCCATTGCTCACTTACAAGAATTCATGCTTGTAAGTGACAAATTTGTATTCCCCATTGTGTATCTCATTAAGTGATTTCATTTGTTACTATTGTAAAATTGTCTAGTAAAGAACTGTTTTAAAATATTGTATCAAAAATATCTTTCAGAATTCAACCGAAGAATATCATAGAAAATGTGAGGAAGGCAATACTTGCTACTGCACCTCCTGTCAAGTCAGCTGGAATTCAGTTTGTTGGAACCCTGTATCTTTACATGGGTGCTCAACTCTCTAATTTATTTGAAAATGAGAAACCTACTTTAAAACAACTTATTCAAGCTGAATTTGATAAGGTATTTTTTTTTCTTTGTTTGAATAGATCTATATAATTGAAAATAAATTTCCCAAAATTTTGAACTTTCCATTAACTGTTTTGGAGAGGATAGAAAATGATTCTTAATTAGAATCCATAATCTTTCTCTAATAGAAGGATGAATATATTGTTTTTGTTTTTAAAATAATAAATACTTGCAGTTCTTCTTATATTTCAATTACTTACAAGACAACAAAATATTATTTTCACCACATGAACATTTTATACAGAAAGCATGGTTATGTTAAAAAAATTGGATTGTGGATTTTGCAAAGAATTTAGGGAATCTGTTGAAAGATGAATGGGGTTTTTGGAAGAGCCTTAGGAATAAGAACAAAAACTTATACAAAGTTATCTTTTCATGAAAAACATATAAGTCCCTACCAAAAAACAAGTGTTTTTCTCCTCAATTAAAGAACGTGTCATTGATCTAGATCTTTGTTAGAATTTTAGAAATCCATGTCTCAAAAATAGTGATCCAACATCCAAATATCATTATTCTCTAGACAACTAACTAACCTAAGCAAAGATTGTGCAGATTACTTATCTGTGATCTTGTGCTGTAATTATTCAAACAATTTTTTTATTTTCTGAGTTATTGTATATGTTTTTCTTTGTGAATGAAACAGATTTTATAAGATGAATCAGGAATATTTCTTTTGTTATTTGTTTGACACATTGTACTTCAGGATTCCTTTGGTTATGGTTTAGAAATAATATGAACATTTTAAATTGCAGCATGTTGGAGAATCTCCTCCAATACCTATTCGTGGTTCAAAGAAGAACCCTGAAGATCATAATGAAAAAGAAGAAAAATCGGGTGAACAGGCAAATTTTAATTGGCAGGAGCTTACACCCTGTGTAGACATTAATTCTCAAATTACAGAATCTTTATTGACAGAATTGAGAGATAAAAATTGGAAGGTAATGTTATAATATAATTAGTTTGTTTTAACTCCATAAAGACTAGATATACTGGTTATGTGACCTTCAACTTGTGTTGAATTTGCATTGGTTTACATAATAAACATAATGAGACTGAATATGTCATTATATTTTTTAGTTCAGTGAAACACATGTATTGAATTTCTGCCTATACTGAACTTACCCTCTTACTTACTTGACTTATTTCCTTTTACTCTAGTCCGGAGTATAGGGTTTCCACGAAGCTTTTCCATCGGACTCGATTTTGTGCCAGGACTGACTCCTCTCTCCAGACTTTTCCCATCTTCCCAGTCTCTTCCTCCATAATCCTTTTCCAAGTCATCCTTGGTCTTCCCTTCCTCCGATGTCCTTGTGGGTTCCAACTTGTGCCTGCCGTTCTATTGCTGTGTCTTCTTTCTTTAGGGTATGGCTGATCCATTTCCATTTCCTCCGCCTGATAGTCACATTTACTGGTTCTTCTTTTGTTATTTTCCACAGATCTTTGTTTCTTATCTAGTTGAGCCAAAAGATCTTCAATATTCTCATAAGACACTTATTTATAAAAGTCTGCAACGATTTTGATATTCTGTGTGTTACATTCCAAGTTTCACAACCATACAATAATACTGATTTTACGTTAATAGAAATTTTTTAAAGTTTTGTTCCCTTGGACACTTCACAGGCTCACTATATTAGATGTAGCTGCATAAATGCTGTGTTAGCTTTCATAATGCTCATGCGCACATCCTCTTCTGTCCCACCCATCACGTTCACATTGCTGCTTAAAGATATGAACTCCTTTACATCTTCAGTATCTGAATTATTTATTTTCATTTTTTTTTTTTTTTTTTTTTTTTTTTTNTTTTTTTGTCTTGTTCACATTTATTCTCATTGATTTTGTCTTATTCTCATTTATTTTTAGTCCAACAGTCTTCTTATGGGCTCTAATGACCTCGATGTTGACGAGCCCTAAAGCCCTCCCCAAAAAAAAGTCCAACAGTCTTCCCACTCTCTTCCAAATCCTTTAGTGTCTTCTCCATACTCTCAAAAGAATGTGACAGTAAACAAATATCATCGGTGAAATCCAAATCCTCTAGTTGGTCTAACAGCCCCCTCTTCTTTTCCCGTCAGTGTCTTTCCGCATTACTGCATCCAATACCATGAGAAAAATGGTTCGGGAAAGGACACATCCCTGTCTAACTCCTCTGGAAACTGGTATAGGATTGGTCAATTTTCCTCCTTGCATGTATACCCTTCGTACATTTCCTTAACGAGGTCAATAAGAGGAGATGGTATGCCATAATTATTCATTATCTTCCACATTATGGACCTAAGAATGGAATCAAAGGCTTCTTCAAAGTCTACGAACAGTAAATATACATTTACAAGGAATTCTGTACTCTCCTTGGTGATGATATGCAGAGTATTAATTTGGTCTATTTCCTCTAAAACCGGCTTGCTTTTTTCTTAATTGTTTTTCAACTGCATGTTGTATACAGTTTAATATTATTTTATTTAATACTTTACTAGGGACAGACAAAAGGGTAATACCTCTCCTTTCTTTGGAATTTTGACATGCAGACCCTTCTTCCAGTAATCTGGCAAAAAGGGGATACAAAACAATCACAGATGTATATTATCAATACCAGGGGCTTTCCCACATTTTGACATTTTTATAGCTACTTAAATTTCTTCTTTGCTTGGTTTATTAGTATGTATTCTGTTGTTATGAGTATCGCTTTCTTCATTTTCTTCATCTTCGGTTTCAGTTATGCAAACTTCTCTTGGAACATTTAACATCTTATAATATGCTTCCCAATGTTAGATTTGCTCCTCATTATTTTTAAAAGCCTACCCTCTTTATCTTTATCAGGGTACATTCTGAATCTTTTCTTCTGAGAGAGAGTGCGAGTGATATTGTAGACTTCTTTCAAGTTATTTTGACTTGCAGCATGTTGAGCTAATTCTGCCTGCTCACTTGTCCATTGCCTGTGATCTGCTTTACTTCCCGTTCCTGGCTGTTATATTCCTTCTGGAGGTCTAGTTTCTTATTTCTTGTTTTACAAGAAAGAATTTTATTCTTTATATTCTTTCTCTCTTCAATTTTCCTCCATATTCCCTTTGTCATCCAAAAGAAAATGTTCGTATCCCACAACCTCCATAGCTGTTGATGTATGTATATCTTTCACTTTTTGCCAATGTTGTTCCAGTTCCCACTCCTCATCCAAGCCTTGCAATTCCTCAAGCTAATTCTAGAGTTTCACACAGAATTCTTCTCTCATGCCTTTGGTATTTAACCTAGCTACATCAAATCATTTCAATAACTTAAATCTTTTTAATTGTATTTTTAAGCTGGCCGCCAACAGATAGTGATTGCTATTTATGTCAGCTCCTCTCTTATTTCTGGTATCAAGAAGAGATCTTCTCCACTTCCTATTCAGTGTAAAATGGTCAATTTGGTTTTTAAATTTCTTGTCAGGTAATACTCAGGTGGTTTTGTGCATATTCTTGTGAGGGAATAGAGTCCCTCCAACAACAAACTCATTTGCAGAACACCAATCTGTAAACAATTCTCCATTCTCATTCATTTTCCCATAACCATGTTTCCCCTTGTCTCTTGCAACTGGGCATAAAATTTGTTTTTCTCAAATTTTTCTGAAACCTCAGTGGGGGCATAGAACTGTATCATGCTAAAGTTGCATAAGTTACCCTTAAATCATGCTACAATAATCCTCTCTGATACCGGTTTCCTTTCAATCAAACATCTTGATATTTTCTGACTCAACAACAGACCTACACCCTCCTTGTGTTCATCCTCCTCGTTTGGTCCACCTGAGTATAAAAATGTAGCTCCTAGGTGTTCGCATTTCACCAAATTGGTTCCATCGCACCTCGCTTAAACCCAATTTATCCAATCTATATTCCTCCATCCTACAGCTTGATGTAACTTTCCTGACTGACAAAGTCAGGACATTCCACATTCCAAAAACCAATTTTCGTAATCCTTTTCAGTCCAAGTGTCGTCATAAATCAAGCCGTCCGTTTTGTGCTTCATTGCATTTCTTTAATAGTTTAATATTTAAGAGGAGCGGGTTATTGGCCCATTGCCCCCGAGTGCTAATGACCGGACTACTACCCAAGACCTAGGCATGAACCTTATTGCAAAGATGTTAGCGATAACTGAGAACAGCATTTCCTCCATTCTTCGTAGCAAATTATTCTTAACAAGGTATCTCAGATGTATGATTCCCACCTATTTTGAATGATTTTTGACTCTCCTTGGTTGGTTCCCTCCCCCTTATATTATATTTTGAAAAACTCCCAATTGAAGTTCTAGAAAGTAAATTTTGTAGAAATAAACTCATTCAAGCTACTTTCAAACATACCATATTTGCTGCAGATTATTGCATAGGTGCAAAAGAAACCAAAAAAATATTATAGTTCTGTTGCACTCATTTATTACTCGTGGCAGAAAAATATTAGTATGAACGTTTCACTAAAAAAAAAAACTTGTTGGGGAAAACACAATTAGAACAATATTAAATGTTAAACTTGGATCAAAATTACTTGGTGACAATAATATTGTAAACAGGACCAAGGTGTGAGAGCAGAAAGGCACTGCACGTTTAGCAATGCACAGTAATTTGCTTGATAACAATGGAAAGATATTTTGTCAAAAATTAATTTAATTTATTCAAATAAATATTAAATTTTTTATTAATTTAATTAAATGTCAAATCAGTGAAAACACTAGTAATAACACTCTTATCATATGCTCCAGCTTATCTGAATGAAGGAAACAGCCTCTTTCACCACAAAACTTTTTTTTTTTTTTTCCTGAAAACTGTTATCCTTTATGCTTTGAATGTCCCTATATTTTCTTGTACTGTGTTCTTATTCTTCTAGAGTTCAATAATTGTGGGTTTCTCAGTTTGTTTGTTTTTAGTACAAATTTCCATTGTGGTTACATTTCTTATTTGGTAATTGAGGTAGATTATTTGCCATTTCAAAAAATTACTTATTGTCAAAGTTTTTACAGAAAATTCCGAAACATTTTTCGCAAAGCACAAATTCATACTGTGTCTAATGTCTTTTCAGTGCAAAGTGTTTGATGAAGGCTGAGTGTAATGACTTTGATCCTTCTGATAAACAACCAAGGTCCAAGAATGTAAAAACTTGACTCGCTTCACTTGTTTGGATACTTTGGCCTATCAAGTTATTATTCTTGCATATTGTGCTAAACAATTTACAAGCACCTAGCAGGTACCACATTTTCCCATTTGGAGGTGACCTCATGATTTTGAAATTTGTTGAAAGATTAGTTATCTAAATAGGTAAAGTTATTTCCGAAATAAATGGTAGCTTTTGTCACATGTTTGGTGACACATGAAGACAATGTTAAAATTGTTATAATTTAATCTCATTGTGTTATGAAAAGGGAGACAGTGTATAGTAAACTCTTGATTATGTGTTGTAATGTGGCAACAGACCTGGCTGGATAATCCGGATCGCAACAATATATTATTTCCTAAAAATCTTTTTACATAATGTTCTTACAAAAGTTCATTTATATGTTGATAATACTATATATTGGAGTCAGTGTGGCTCAGTGGGTAGAGCTGGCTGAGTTGCTCTAGTTACTGGCTGAATGGCTGAGATTCGATCCCTGGTGGGGGTGGGGATATTTCATTATCCATACTGACTCCCAGGTCTACTCAGTCTGCTGTAAAACGAGTAAGGGCTCTATTCTGGGGTCAAACCGGCCAGAGCGAGATGCTGGCCACATCTCCTAGTGCTGAGGCTAAGATATTGTAGAGCTCTACCCTCTGCAAACCTCTTGGGCACCTTCGGGGTGTGTTGTGGGACTATTTGACTTTTTGCCTAATTCTAAAGATTGTCCAGTACTGTAGATTATGTGTGGCATTTAGAGTCTAATTTAATTCTGTTATAGTGCTGTATAGTAAAATTAATTATGATAAACTCAACACTCAACCTTACTGACTGAAGACAATACTCTAACAGTGTTGGCTAACATTACTAACTGTTGCACACTAACTGAGTACACTTTGTTGTGGTTGGCTACGGGTAGACTCATGATTTCTTCAGAGGCCGAACCGTTGCATCACTGGCGTGAATCCTAGCTTTGTTGTCCTTTCTTCGAGTAGTGGAGTAGGTACTGTACTGTATACTACCGTATAGTACTGTACTGTACTGTTCTGTTCAGTTCAGTTTAGTTTAATTCTGTTATATCTTCCTATATGTGTACTATGTATCTACAGTGTTGTTGAGTAGTACAATTTATGAAATTCTATGATCCCAAAAATAATTGCTTTCTGGTTGTTAAAGTTTTTATAGCAATCAAAAATTTCAAAATCTGAAAAAATTAAGTACTCCACTATTTTCCTTAGTCTTGGCCAATTTATATGGAGGGCCAAATAACCAGAAATCAAATAGTAGTGATCTTACTGTACTTACAATGATAATAAAATAATGCTTATAATAAAATCATCCTATATGTGTTATGTTGGCAATGTTATGTGCTGAGGGTGAACTCGTAGCTAGTGTGTAACTCGAGAGTTGAGCATTGCTGAGATGAAATCGGCAAGTACGTGTGCATCAGAAGGCCTCAGAATTGATGCATTTATGTTAATTTCTTTTGATTAATAAATTGCTGTAACAAATACATGTACAGACTTGTTAATTAGATTGCTTGCTATGAGTCTTCGTACAAAATTTTATTAACACCCTTTTAAAAGTTAAGGATTTTTTTGGGGAAAAAATTATTTCCCTTTCCAAATTTATACAGCTGAAACTTCTTATACTGTTACAAATGTCAATACAGATACTCTATTTTTATGTAGCATTTCTTAACAATATAGGGAATAGATATTATTTTGCAAATTTTTTATGGGTGTCAATCTCAACAGACCAAGATATGCAAAGCATGTTCTGGAAACTTCATAACTTTTTTAGTAAACCTCTTTCCTCAAACATTTTAATAAAATATTATTCTATATTAAGTATGGTCTTAAGAACTACATCTCAAGTGTCTTTTAAATATTTTGAATTTGGATTTTCGGGATGTCATACTGAAGTAAATGTAATATTTTGATAGTGTGTACTGTAATCAATATATTTGAATAATTATTTATTGAAATCATTAACAGACAAGTATTGCAGAAATACTGTGATTGAATGAGGGTGGGTAAAGAATATGATGTGGATAAGTTCAGGTATGTGTGCTTTTTTTAAAAGAGGATAACATTTTGATATAATTTTTAGTTCATTTATTTGAATTTTAGGGACATTGTATTAGTCGATATATTAAAAAACTGTTCGTTTTCTTTAATAGGTTCGAATTGAGGCTCTTCAGAAGTTGGAAAGTATTCTTAAGGAGAACAAGCACATTAGTAGTAATTTGGGAGAACTACCAGAGGTTCTTGCTCAACGTCTTCTTGACAGCAATAGTAACATTGCTAAAACAGCTATTGCATTTTGTCAAATGTTGGGAGTAGCTATGGCTTCACAATGCAAGATCCATATTCCCACCGTATTTCCATCTTTACTTCAGTGCTTGGGTGATAATAAGGTACCAGCTGGTTGTAAATATATCATGTTTAAGTTCTGAACACGGTTTAATTTTTCATTATTACAGCAATGGATTCGCTCTGCTGCAATTGCATGCATAAATGCTTGGGGCGAGAATTGTGGATTTAAGGAATTCTTTAAAAATGAGATGGTGGTAGAAGCATTAAAATCAGATAGCCCTAATCTAAGAGCTGAATTATGGTCATGGTTATCCGAGAAGCTACCAGATTGTAAGTAGTATTCCTCTTTCTTAATCTTTCTAATATATTCTTTTAGATATTGGTGTTAAAGGATAATTTTGATTACAGTGCCACCCAAGAGTATCCCCAAAGAGGAACTATCTATTTGCCTACCCTATTTGTATACAAATGTCGAAGACAGAAATGCAGATGTGAGAAAAAATGCAGTGGAGTGTATTTTACCTTTCATGTTGCATTTAAATTATACTACTATGGCTAAGGCTACTGACAAAGTTAAGGTTAGATGTTTTTGAATCTCTTGACTATTGGAGTAGATTTAAGTTATTGGAGATTTTTTTAAAACAAATATGATAAAATAACAATTATATGAACTAATATGAATTGGATTGAAAAATAACAATAAGTAAATTAAAATATACTAGGAATCGCCTAAAAGTGTGAAGCCACAGAGCATACTAACAATCACAATCTTGATAGTGAAAGCATGGAGTTATTCTTTATGACTTGCTGGATTTATAGTATTACCTATGAATTATTCAAGTGCTACACAATATTGCCGCCATACCCATTGGAAATTTTTGAAATGAACCAACCAATCATGCAACCATGCTATTCAGTCATTTGCATTTGTTTCCAGCAATTTTGAAGAAATTTCTACTTGAATTTGTAGCCACTTTTCTTTTGCGACTTGCTCCTCCCATTACTCAGGGACAGCTTAGCTTGCATAACTTATTGTCAGCCACATTTTTAAAGTATATACATGGAAAGTGAGGGTGACAAAACTAACACTCTTCACTTACATGCATTGTATGTGAAGAGTACGACTGATGATATCAAAAGCATTCTGTTGTAGAGACCCTGCTGTAGTTTGCTTATCTTTCGTTTCACATCACAATTGGACTGGGATAATAATAATAATAATATAAATAAATTATTAGCCTGCAAGTGAGCCATTCTATTCGCTCTTAGCATTTTCTATACCCTTTGTCTCCATTCACCTCACTACACTGCACTTCACATGTGCTTCTATTCACAAAGGAGTATTTCCCTATATCCGTTTTCTGTTTCCTACATTTTATTTTGCGCTTGTGGTCGCCGTGACTAATGTAGTTCGGTTGGTGAAGTCTAGCATTCACTGATTTCCATGCAGGCTCTCCCATGTAGGCTTTAAAGAAAGCACAAAGACATGTGAACTTCCTTCGATTGGAAAGTGTGCCCCACTCTAAATTAATATTACATGGGTTGTCCCTAACAAATTTTGCAGCCTTTTTTTGTATCTGATCTGATTCATTGATCTGACCTATACGGATCCCAGCAAGCGGCATCATACTCCAATATAGGTCGGACTAATGAAGTGTGTGCCAAGCTTTTAGATTTTGAGTTCCCTTTTCTAAGTACGCGTCTCACAAAGTTCAGTGCTCTCCAAGCTTTCTTTGTTGTGTATTTTACATGTTCTGCCCAATTTGTCATGAGAAATTTATAACACCTAAGTATTTACAACTTAAAACTTCAGGAATTATCTGACAATTTAATGTATATTTCAGAGCAGGATTTATTTTTGATGTAGAAAAACATAAAGATCTACTTTTAAGAGGGTTTATTTTCATTTTATTCGTCTCAGCCCTTTTCCACAATTCATTTAGTTCTCACTGTAACTTATAACAGTCTATTTTCTTTAATATTCCGATATATAATACAGTCATCTGCAAATAAGCACACTACCGAATTGATATGCTCTGATACGACGTTAATATATGCAAGAAAAAGAAGTGGACCCAAAGCACTTCCCTGAGGTACACCCGATGTCACCGCGGTTTCTTTAGTTTCATTCATGAAATTTGCTTCTCAAGAATCTGTCTTTGATACTCCCCTTCTATTAAGGGATTTTATTTATTGAACTCTCAAATTGTGTAAGAACTCTTTATAGGCTGTGCCATAAAATGCATTTACATGAGCTAATGTGAGCCTTAGTTTTGGTATGTTTTAATTACTTTGAGTGGAAAATTTTTGAGAGAGAAGGCACCATGGTATACATTTTTAACATGAGCTGAATATTCTAAGCCATAAAACTAAAATTATGTAATAATACTGGAGCTTTTCATTTTCTTTACTTTGCTTTTATATCTGTAGAATTGTTAT
Source organism: Laupala kohalensis (assembly GCA_002313205.1). NCBI lineage: Eukaryota > Metazoa > Arthropoda > Insecta > Orthoptera > Trigonidiidae > Laupala > Laupala kohalensis. The sequence goes on along the minus strand of NNCF01127160.1, from coordinate 438,560 downwards.
ATTATTCTGTGATTTTTCTGTTTTGAAAGATTCATGAAAATCTCTTTCAGCCTGGGTCAAAAGCTGCTATTCTTAGCATGCTTGAAAAAGTGAGAGGTAGTGTTCCTTCAAAACAATTGTCAGCACCTTCTAAGACTACAAATGAAGAGGAAAATAAAACTGTGAAAACTTCTAAAGCGGCATCTACTACTAATAAAGGAGCTGCTAAAGGCAAACCAGTAGCAAAGCCGGGTACTCGAAAGAAAGATGAAGAAACAGATACTTCTCCAGTTCTTCAAAATAATAATATGAAACACCAAAGAACTATAGATGAACAAAAATTGAAGGTAGTGATTTATAGAGTTATGATTTATCATTGTCTATGATTTTTTATAATTTTATGTACCGTATCTTGACATGTTATGGTGTTTTGAAGGTAGTGGACTACTTTAAATTTGAATACAGACTGGATATTTAGACTTCCATGAACATAAGTGCATATTTTGGGCTTGTGAGCAAATATTTAGCTACTATCTTCATCTAGCTGGCATACCAGGAAATGGTTACCTGTAGAAGCGAGTTATCTTTGTTGCTCTAAGAATTTGGGTGATCTTACACTAGCTGACATCAGTTTTCAATTTTGTACTTGTTCTTTTGTGAATTGAATTATATTCTATGTAAATATTGTAGATGATATCAATGAAATTAATGAGAAGATATCAATGAAGATGATTTTGAGAAAATGTTAATGTTACAAATCAATTAAATTAATTATTAAAGACCTGTGACCTTTTATGGATGAATAATATACAGTGGAGTCTTTTTAACTCAAACTTCAAGGGAAAGGTATAAGTTTCAAGATATAGAGGACTTCAAGATAAGGAGTTTTTAACATGATCAATTATGACGTATATTATTGTTATATATGTTATTGAAGTCATTAGAAAATAAAAAAATTGACTTATAGAGATTTATTTTACATTTGTGTTGTACATAATTACATCTATAAAGATTATTTTATAGCAGAACTTGAAAATATGCACATATTAAAAGAAATCTGTAATTTTCTTGAGTCGGAAAAAAAACCATCTTTGTCAATTGTATTTTCGATTGCAAACAAGACACTAAATATATTGTCCTCCATATCACTACAATGAAAGTATGAAATCATTTTGGAATTGGTTATTGACAACAATGAAACTATTGCTTGGAGTTAAGAGTCTTGTGAAAAGTTTCCATTTACAGAGGCTGCAAAGTTTACATCTTACTTTCTTTTTTTTTTTTTTTTTTTTTTTTTTAGATATAGAGTTTGCTAGATCTGTAGTTTGAGTTAGAGAGTGTGATATGTATGGATAGTACATCATAGGGAAATCATATTCAGTTCGAGTTATAGTATCAAAATAATTTGAGTTATAGGGTTTTTGTACTTCAATGGAAATGAATGGCTAATTTCTTCGTCTTGGAGAGGATTTCGATCTAAAGAGGTTCCACTGTATATATTTTGTGAAGAGCTCACTGTTTTGACTTCGTTTTAAGTTGAAACATAGTGAGCTCTTCACAAAATGTGACCTTATATGGACCAATAATATATGTCATTAATTCTTTCTTTAATTAGAATATATAATGGACATTAATTGTAGTAGTTACAAAACCATTGTTATTTTTAAAGTTAGGTACACATTACTATGCAGGTTTGAGCAACATGCAGGGATAGAATTATGTGTGTTAAACAACATTCTAGTCCCCACATCTCAACACCACATCATCACCCCTGTCACACATTATTACTTTCGTTTTATTTTTGATGACCTTGGTGTAGTATGGGGGGGGGGGGGGGAGTGCTTCCATTTGTTTCACAAACTTGATAAGAATTAAATTGTGATTCCTGAACATAATACCGAAATGTTCTAATCACGTCAGAGCTTCAAAATCATTAATTGAAATTTGACAGGATCTGTACTAGAAATTTTTTAACAACTTGCGGACAGTGTTCAGACAAGTGTGGTTCCTCTCTCCCTTGAGTAACGCTGCATACTTTCAGATCGGATACAGTTTAGGCACAGGGCAGTAATGTATATCATTTAGAACAATGATATACAACAACTCATATACAATACAATGTATATGTAAATGTATTTTAACTGTTGAACTATAGTCTTGAACTACTTTTGGTTTTTCTTGGTTTGGATAGAACCCAATAAAACTTGATTGTATCCAAAATTGATGTGCCCAGGAATGTAACACAAGATACAGTTGACACGTTTTTATGATAATTGACTATGGATTTGTGATTTTTTTGCGTTATATCTGCATTTTTAATTTAAAATATTTTAGAGCTAATCTACTTTTTGGGATTAATGCAGGTTCTAAAATGGAATTTTACTACACCACGTGAAGAATTTGTTGAATTACTCAAAGATCAAATGACTGCTGCTGGTGTTAATAAAAGTCTTCTTGCTAATATGTTTCATTCTGATTTTCGATACCACTTAAAAGCTATTGATACTTTGAATGAGGTAAGATCTCATTTTATTCTGTTATCCTTTGATGTGAACTACAATTTGTCTGAGACATCTTTTCTTTCTAGAATTTACCTACAAATGGAAGTGCTACTGTCGCCAATCTGGATCTCATTTTGAAATGGATGACTCTTCGTTTCTTTGACACCAATCCATCAGTTCTTATTAAAGGTCTTGAATACCTACAAATGGTATTTAATATGTTGATTGACGAAGAGTATAGTATGTTTGAAAATGAAGCAGCGTCTTTTATTCCCTACCTAATTCTTAAGGTATTTAAATTACTTGTCAGTCTTGATCAATATTACTTCTGTTTTTAATTAAAATATTGATTTCAGATTGGAGATCCAAAGGATGCAGTTCGAAATAGTGTTAGAACTTTATTTAGACAAATGGAGAGAATTTATCCATTAACAAAACTATTTGGATATGTAATGGAAGGTTTAAAATCTAAAAATGCCCGACAAAGAACCGGTAAATGTTTTTTTCTTTTTCTTGTTCTAATGCGAACTTTCTTTTGTTTCTTTGCCTAGAAATGATTACATAACCCCTCGAATGTTATTATTTAGATTCCTTTCCTTGCTTTTTTATGATAATGACTTGAAAATTAAACCAAGTTTATTATTTTTATAGAATGTTTGGATCTTCTTGGATTTCTCATTGAATCTTATGGTGTCCTTGTCTGTAATCCATCACCTGCTGCTGCTCTCAAGGAAATAGCAAAGCAGATTTCAGACAGAGATAACTCAGTTAGAAATGCTGCATTGAATTGTGTTGTTCAGGCATATTTCTTGGAAGGTGAAAAGGTGTATAAAATGGTTGGCCAGGTAAGTAAAATATATACTTTTAACCAAAACTCAAAATCATTAAATTGTGATGATAAACCTTAATCAAACTGTGCACACATCTTACCTTAATAATATATTAAATTAATATTTTTGCATAAGCTTGATACCTAAAATAGTAAGAACTAAAAGGATTATGGACTTCAGGTTTTGTCCTTTAAAGTTCAGAGTTTGTAATTGTAAATTATTTTGGTGATTCAACAATAATTACAATGATATACCTATATTTTATTTATTAGTTCTTTGTAATTGATAGTAATTATTTGTTCACAAATGTATTATTCTCCTTCCCATGTTGTCACATTTAATCGAAATGAAACTGGGAAAACAACTAGTAGTTTAATATTTTAATCTCACATTTTTATGGACTTTCTTTGTGAAATATGTCTTTAAATCTCGTTTATCTACAAGTTATCTGTAAGAAAGACTCTTGTCTGAATTTCAATTAAAATACTATAAAACAATTTTTATTTTAAAAAATTGAACATTACATAATATAATTGAAATATGTAGCAAGTAATTGTAATATTATATTTGTGAAAGTTTGATAAACATTTTCCCTTGATCTATTCATATCTTTCAGTTGGGATCATTTTTTCTTTCCTTTTTAGAGTTATATAATGTTTCTCTTAGTGGTGGAATGTTTATTTTTTAATTATTGTGTGTAATAATTGTGACCCCAGTCTGAAGGGGTGTGTGAATTTAGTGGAAAATGTAGTTTCCGTAATTAATTTGAGGAATTCACTGTGTGGTATTCTGTAATTTCATTTTACTTGTGTGGTTAAGCTAACTTAATTGGCCAGTCTGCTTATAATTTTGACCTTGCTGTAACTGCTCTTCCTTACTTTAAGTTAATATTATTTATTCAATTTTCTCTAGTTCTTGGATTATATTTGTGTGTAAGATGTATTTTCTTCATCTTATTAAAATAAGTATAATTAACTGCAAAAACTCCTACAAACTTAAACAAATTGAACAAACTTCTTGAACTTATAAAATTATAAACTTTTATGACCCTTTATAGACAAATAACTCCATTTTACTCATAACCTTTTGTCAGGCTTACAATTAAATAATATAATGATAATAGATGTTAATTACAAAATTTCATGAATTATCTTTCTTTTTTTTCTTTTTTTCTTTTTTTTTTTTCTTTTTTCTTTTTTCTTTTCTGTATTAATAGAAAAATGCAATGTAGTTGCATCAGTTTCTGAGGGGTCTGTGTCAATCTTCTTGTAATACCAATCTCTGATGATTACTTGTTTCATCTGGAACTGAAAGAAAAAGTTTAAAATCTGAAAATAAAATTAGGTTACTCAATTTTGGTTCTTTCATGAATATCTCACCTTAATCTCGTAGTTCAATCAAGTATTTGTTTTCATAAAAATTTAATTGTTAACTGCATTCGTTTCAGGGAATGCATGGGTGTTGGTGTTGGTGTTGGTTAACAAAGGATTTAATTTAATGTCATAACTCAAATGTAAACTTAAATCAGTTTTGAATACATTGTGATATAAATTAATTTTAATAATTTATGCGAGTGAGTTCCTGCGACTTCACTCATGTGAGGTTTTGAATTTTGTGCTTAAATAATAGTTTTTGAATACCCATATTTATCATTTGAAAATATTTGATGTATATTATTGTTTGAACAAATGTGAATTAAACTACATTGGATGAACAAACGGAACTTGAACTTGAATTTTGGAACAGGAAAATGTTGAAAGACTTTGCAATGTGTTTGCCAAGAATCTACATAATGCTAATTTAATGCTTTTTCATGATATGATTAAAAATAATCTTGCCAATATTGGAGTAACAAAGTGCACTATACAGGTAAACATTCTTCAGTGCTCCTTCCAGCCATATGTATTGTTCATTTGATTCCCAATGCTGAAGGTTTTATATTTACCCATGTTTGATGTTCAAATTCATTTTTTATATAACAATATGATTTGTAAAGTAATTTATTCCATGTCAAATTGTCTTACCATTCATTTCCTCTAAACAATTTTTGTTTTTTGTATTTACTTATGCAACTCAATTATTACTTAAGATGTAAATTTGTGGTTATTAAAGATAAATAATCACTATTTCTATTTTTCATACTTTTGTTACAAATTTTCCTGTTTCAATATTTGTAGTTCAAGATCTAATAGTGGGCAATAACTTGTTCATTAAATAAATGAATAAATAAACAAACAAAAAA
>NNCF01127160.1:387154-428601 GCA_002313205.1 Laupala kohalensis | reverse complement strand
CTCCTCCTCCTCCATCTCCATCTCCTCCTCCTCCATCTCCATCTCCTCCTCCTCCATCTCCATCTCCTCCTCCTCCACCTCCGTCTCCTCCATCTCCTCCTCCTCCTCTCCATCTCCTCCTCTCCATCTCCTCCTCCTCCATCTCCACTCTCTCATAATAAGAGGGAGGACTATATTTGGGTAAAATATAAAAGAAATTAAAAGAAGTTATATAAAATATTTTATTTAATGCTTCTTTATTTTAATATACGTTTTAGAAATATGCTTGTAGCTGTAATTTTGAAGTCATTATTCTATATTTTTGTAATGTTTCTTCCTTTATTGGCTAAGCAAAGTTCCCATGTGCTTTTCTGAAGTATATTTTGTTTTGTCATAATTGAGATTATTGTCTAAAAGAGTCTGAAATAGAGTGAGACTGTGTGTAGAGTGCTAAGCTACTGGTTGGGTAGCTGGATTTCGATTCGTAGTTGGGTGTAGGATTTTTCATTATGCCTCAACATCTAGCCCTGGCCAACTTAACCTGCTGTAAAATGAGTATGTGTCCATCCTGACTTCCAACTTACTGGAGCAAGTTGCTGGCCACATCTTCTAGTGTCCAGGACTAGTAATTGTGGAGCTCTACCCTCTGTGAACCCTGTGGGTACCTTCAGGACCTTGTCGGGCAGTTTAACTCAATTTGAAAATGTTATCCTTCTTGGAAATCAAATTTTTCATCTTGTTTTGAGTATCTTTATTCTTTGTTGTTTTTTACACTATATATTAATTCAGAAATGAAATTATAAATTCTCTTTCCTTCTTCTCTTGCTTATTTCTTGTCCTCTAAGAATTCTGTATTTATTAGATTCCTTGTGATTTTTCTACTTCTTATTTCAAAATTTGCTGAAATCTAAAGGCTGTATGAGGTCAGGAAAGTAGATAATAAATTCCATGAAAAATATCAACAATATCTAGATATCATTTTATTTTAAAGATACAATTTTTCGTAATATTTGTACTTAATATGTGTAAATTCCAGAATACATAAAATTGTTTTGAATGTTATTTAATTATTCATCTTTTGTGTTAATTTTTTTCTGTTTTATGATTTTTATAATTTAAACTGAAATTTATACTGAGAATCATATCAACTTATGTTATTTTTATATGCAAGTTTAAGAAAATAAATAACCAAGATAACGATCTTTAAAATAATAAGAAAATTCTAACACAGAAAGAAATTGTTTCTTTCATTGTTAGGTTTTGTTTTTAAATATTGTTATAAAATTAATTAATTGATAATTGAATATACACAATTTTAAGCAGTAAAGTCTAATTAATATTTTAAGTGATCTCTTCTTGCTGATTGGAAAATCGTTCAGAAATTGGTTCAAACAATATATTTGAGCAATTGTCTAAATTAATAACTGAAATAAATTATTAACATTCATATTTTTTGGAACAAAGAAATTAAAATAGGGGTGTGTAAATTATATGAAGAAAATAATCATTAAATCATGTCTGTTAAAATCTGTGTACTTGCACCGTTGAAACGGAAAGTGGATTTGCTGCATGTGCACCCCTTAACATGCGAAGTATCATCAGAAAGGCCGTCACACTGCAGGCCATTATTTAAAGGAAGCTATTTAGTTTGTATTTTATTGCCTTAACAGGATTTTCCCCCATCAACATGGAAGAAACGGGATTCTGACACTCCAATTCGTACTGTGAAAACTATTCTTCATACTATAACTAAAATGGTTGGTGGAGAAAAAATCTTGCAGTATGCTAATCATATTGATAATTTGGAAGATTCTGAATTACTTCCATATCTCCACAAATTATCCAAGGTAAATATTTTGTGATCAGTAGTGAATAGATGAATCAAATATGTAATACTGGTAATAATTATATCTTTTTTAAAAATAGAAAATCAAAACTGACGAATCCAAGAAAACATTGAATAAGAGAACACCCCATAAATTGTCTAAGGTAACTCATGAACAGCTCTCGGAAATTTTCAAGAAAATAGGAGCTAGAGAACACACCAAAGAGGTATGTTCAAATTATGTCATTGGTTTTTATTTATGAGGGTTTTTTGCAGTACAGTTTCTGGGCGAAACTTGTAGTAAATTATTGTAATTTGTCTATTACAAGTTGTTAAATATTATAATCTAATAAATTGTTTTATGAGTAGAATAACTTGTACACTCTTAGCTCATTTCAGTGAAATGGACACTAAGAATAAGTAGAACTATTTTACTCTAATAGATTGAACTATTTTACTCTGATAGATTGAACTATTTTACTCTGATAGATTGAACTATTTTACTCTGATAGATTGAACTATTTTACTCTGATAGATTGAATTATTTTCAGTCATATTGTGGAGTGCCTCAACAATTCCTGTACAACACTATCAAGGGGAGGCCATGACTTGGGAAATTGATTTTGGGGTAGGAGGATTGTAGTACCTCCTAAGAGACATCAATTTTTAAAGTAAGAAAACACAATAGCCAGCCAATTCTGAGAAAAGAGAAATTTTTATCTTGAGGTGTCATGTCAAATACATAAATCATTTTGCAACATCATAGTGACAATCAGTAATGTACTTTCCCATTACTCAAAGAGCTGTGGTTCAGTTCTCCTTTGGGAAGTTTTTTTGTAAAAGTATTATTAAAAAATATTTTTTCAAAATATTATAAAAAGTATAACTAGTTTTAATAATGAATGTGTTCATCTGTACACAAATATCTTTTCAGCTATCATTTTTATTTTATGTTTGGAAAAGTTTGTCCCATGGCATTGCTTTTTATGATTATGCAGAAGATTTTGAGGTGATCAATTGATTTTCTTCTAGCAATCTTTGGTGATTAACATCTGCATCTTTTAGTATCAATTTTGAGAAATAATTATAAATTCTTCATTAATTTCTTCTTTTAACTCTTGCAACATCTTTATTTGCAGATGATATGACAATATTTAACTATTACTTTTTTGTTGATTACTTCAAAAGTTTGAGGAGAACGACAGGAAACTCTCAGATCTCCACAAAATTCAAGAATAAGCTGACACGTTGTTTTAAGATTTTGTGTATGACAGTAAGGAATGTTTATACTCTTGGCCACTTGAAGGAATTTTAATGACAGTAGTATTTACTTTTACAATTTACTCTTGTAATTTAAGATAAATAAAAAAATATATCAATATTAAAAATATTAAAATTAGGGTAACATTTTTATTTGCAATATTCTGAAATAATTAAGTTAATTATAAATATTTTTACAAAAAAGAAAAAAAAATCGGAGAACAACCCAAACAGTTAACGTGGAGGGCAAGCATAATATTGATTATGCCACTGCACCATTTAAAAACAAGATTTAATATTAAATATATAAATTGAGAGAAAAACTTTTAATAGTTTTTCCTTGGAATTGGCTGACTATTTTGTGTTCTTTCTTTGACAATCCATGACCATTAGGGGGTACTACAATCCTACGAAGCTCCAACCAAAAGTCAATTTCCCAAGTTGTGACTTCCCTTTGTAAGTGGATCTTAGATTGCTAGCTTACTTTTCAGGAATTATTATTCAGGAAGTAAGATATTCTAAACAAGATGGCAATGTGCCTTTGAAGTGTAGAAAGATTTACAAGTATGAAAGGAAATTTGGTGTGGAAATCAATTTGTTATATATGAAAATAATATTATTTATTCATTTTAATTTGTGAAAATTGATTAAAATATAGTTTCAATGAAGATTTACAAAGATAATTGTACTATTTACTATGATTCTTAAGTCTAATGACCAATGATCTGAAGGATTATGTATAATAAATTTTCAAAGATCCTACGCCACATGCTGGTGAATATGAATTGCTATGTGACAAAAACTGCAGTTGAGTTTTAATCTCAGTCTATGGAATTTATAGAATATTATGATGAATTTGTGGTAGAAATTCTCCTGTATTAGAAGAGTTCGCCAGTGTCTCTCTCGAGACACACTGTCAAGGGAAGTTCCTCTATGCCCTGGTCATTGTATGACTGTGTGTTCTCTGATGACCTCCTTATGAAGGGAATGACATGGGTGATGTGTGAATAAGGTGAGGGATGACATGATGAGTGAAAGCGGTAGTGGAATGAAAGGCAAGGGAAACAGGAGTACCCCAAGATAACCTGTCATGAACTCGCTTTCTCCACCACTCCAAATTATATGTAGATCAACCAGGATGAATCAGCATCACTGAGTTCATAGAATGTGAGTATGCTGTGCACTACGCCATGGGTCACCCAATTTAGGATACGATCATCATCATTATGGTTGTGGTCCCCTTAGTGCAGATGGCAGCCTACAGGGGCAGATCCAGCGAGTGATCTTCGGGTAGGTGAAAATTTGTCAACTTCTCCCCTCTCCACCCCCTCCTAAATTGCCACTGCACCCCACACCCCTCATGGAACCACCACTGGCAGCCTACGAACCATGGAATGACAAGGTTAACAGTTCAGGCCTCCCTCAAACCTTATTTTTGTCAGAAAATTTCACTCAGGTTGGTGTGAATGTTTTAACTCTTAAAATAAGAGAATATTTTCACTCTATAGGGGCAGTTTCAGTCTAAGCACAAGTTGACAGTAACATGTCAGTGAATTTTACTCAAGCAAATTAAGAGTGTATTTATTGTGATTTTTTTTTTCTTTCCAAATATTGAAGGTGTCATGCCATATGTTTTTATTTGTTTTCCCCAGGGTTTAGAATTACTGTATGACTTTAGAGAACAACACCCTGAAGCCGATATCGAACCTTTTTTGAAAAAATCATCACAATTTTTCCAAGATTACATAGAGAAAAACCTGAGGTTGATACATGCTGAGAGGAAAAAGGGATTTGATGATAAAGGATCAAATTTCAAAAGCTTGAGTACCACAACAAGTATGTCCTCTCTAGGCAAGTATTGATGAAGAATAAAATTTTTTGTATCAAATTTTTGAAGTCAAATAATTTCCTCTTTCCAATTGTTAATGTGTAAAACCAATTATTTCTTTACTTTTTGTATTTAATTTTGTTTGCTAATGAAGATGAACAATATCAAATTTATTTTAGCTCATTTAATTTGAAACAAATAAGTTCGTGGCCTCAGACCTTGTGTCAGTGTTCTGTATTGTTTATTTAAAACTGAAGGAATCCGGCATTGGTTGGGATTTTCAATTTGTTGTATTGTGAAAGACTAATCTTTTTAAAACTATTAGTTGATATCTTGTTTCTGATTTTTATATTCTTCTTTGGTGAGAGCTCTTTCAAGCTATCAGAAGTAGCAAACTAATCTTTTTATTACTTTATGTTCTGGTAGTTATATTTTCAAACTTTTATTTTGACTCACTGCAACCAGAGTACTACTGTCCATCGTAGTACAGTGGAACCTGCTTATAAGAGGTGCTGGACAAGACCGTAGATTATTTCCCCGGGATAATTTTCTCTAATATTTGTTTAAGTGTAATTTTTGAAAGAAGTATGAGATCTATATGGAAAATATTTTCTTTGTATATTACTGTACACACAAATTTCCATGCTATTCAAGATTATGTAGAAGGAAGATACAATTTATCTCAAAATCCTTCAGAACATGTTGTGTGAAAATGTCAGAAATAGGCTTATGGAAACTGCAGAACTGCACATCTGCATAATTGAGCACTAGTATCATTTAATATGACTGAAATAAGTAGAGATGTTTGTAACCATCCTAATACAATATAAGTGTATAAAATTAAGTTCAACTTGGGAATATTCATTTCCCACTTATATAAGAAGTTTCTCTTCTCTGTGGTGACTTTTTTGAAGGGGTTTCATTGTATTAACTACTATGCTCCTTTTCACTTTTCTCCTGAACAATGCTTTTTTGTCAAAAAGCATACACACCGGTTTACTTGGATTTATTGTTGAAAAGTACCAAATCCTGCATTGGAACTTAAATTATAAAACAAGTGTTAGGGAACTGAAATAAACTTTTAATATGTTACTAATTTAATTTATGATAGAACAATACAAACATTTTCACACTTTAAAAGATTATTGAAAAATTCATTGAAATCTATTGTAACTATGTGGTGAAATTGGAACTTGGCAGCCGTTGTTATTTGGCAACTAAGTCAATATTCAACTGGGTACAGTTTTACATTTACATTGTTTTTATTTAAATAATTATGTTGAGTTGCGGTTAATAACACTCTTTTATTTGCAAAATAATGTGATTACTTAAATTTGGTTTGTGACACAATTATAATGCCTTGCATTCCTCTAGACTTTTGTGTTTTGGGGGACAAGTCTCCCTCGATAGATGAAAATTTGTATCAGAGGTTGCAGGCCTCTTATGTTGGAAATTTTCCTTCTGCTTATTTTTAATCTTTCTGAGAATATTTGCTCTAAAACAAAATACCCTAAGTACACAGCCATTTTTGTCGAGTAGTAGTTGGAGAGAAAAGATTGAATTTCAATATTTAGTATTTTGTATCCTTATAATGTATTTGAATAAAATTGCTTCATTTTAGGTATGCATGAATCTGGAGGTCCTGGAACCCCATTTAGTGACGCAGGAGACCCGGCAATTCTCCCACATTCAATTAATATTGAACACGGAAATATCCGTTCCCATCTGAATGATGGTGAATCTGACCAAGGAGGAAAGGGACCTCAGTATTATTTGGAAAGGCTTCGTGCTCTTCAGGCTCAAGCTGGTCTCAATCCTTCAAGTGTACCATTGGATTCTGTGAGAAAGCAAAATGATCTTGGACAGGAGAATACCTTGACAAATGATAGGAATTTGAATAAACAGCAACTTCACAATGATCTCGTTGAGGTAAGCTAAGAACATCAAGAGAGATGGGATTACACAAACTTATAATACTTTACATTTTGTTTACCTGTTGATGTTTTTTTTTGCTTTTTTACAGCTTCATTCACACTCCCACAGTACAAGTAGTAATGCTGGTGAGAATTGTGCTGCCGCTGATATAGAAGATATTCGTAAGCGCTTGGAAATGTTTAAAAATACTAAGAGATAAAGAAAAAGTCTTACTGTAAACGGTTCTTTCTCTATTGTCATTGTAACATCCTTAATACGATGCACATTGATGTCACCATGAGATAAAGTCAGTACGTGTGGTCTTTAACTGCAACTTCTCAGAATTTGAGTAATTAACATTTTTTTAGTTTGTCTTTAAAATTACTATTGTTTCCCATTTGTTTTTAACTTAAGTTCAGGAGCATGCAAGGAAATAATTTGTTTTGAGAAACCATATCATTGGCAAGTAGTTAAGTTTCAAGTAATTGGTCCACAATTGTTAGCATAGTTGGATGTGACAAGAGTTAGGAGGACAATTCCATTACTTGTCTTATTTTTAATATGATTAAGTTTGGAAAAGTGTGCAATTTTAGAGTAAAAGTATTTATTAGCCTTGTGTGTTCTTGCCTTATAGAACGAGTTGAATTGCAATGCAAAGACTGAACAGTGAAGTTGTTAGAGATTGGTTGAATCATCAAATACAGTGATTCATTTGTGATTTTGTGGCAGCATCAATGTTGCTTCACTTGTTGCTAATTCCATCTTTCCCTTTGATTTTAACATTTGCTGGGAAATATATTTGCTGTAAATAAACATTTACTATAGTAGTGTGAGCATATGGTTTTTTAAAACTTTTTTTTATGAATATGATGTCAAATAATGCCTTTGTAAAGTATTAAGTTCTTGTAATACCTTTTATTTATGATTTTATAATTTTGTACATAACTTCATTTGATTTTAGTTCAGTTTGATCTGAAATGAACATAGTGAATAGTCTTTTTGATTCATTAGTACTAATCCAATCAAAATAATGAATTTCTTTGCTGCATGTTCAATGAAAGATGTAAAATAGTTCCCATTTTGTGAATAATGTATGTAATTTATTCTCAAATGATAATTGTCATTTCTTGTAACACTGTATGACAAAATAACATCAATGTATAAAAAATCCAATATTCTGTAGTAATTGTAGGAAAATCTTGAACTCTGTTTTAAAGTAATCTTGTAATAATTAAAAATTAAGTCTTCTTATGTTAGATCATATTTGTGTTTTATTTTTCTAGTTTGAATCCTTTGTATCATAAATTCACTATTAAAAGAAAGTATAATTTTTTAAAACAAATATTAAGGGTGTGGTCCTGTCTCAAGGGCTTCATTTTCGTGAAAAGTTGTGCTCAATCATAATGGACCTAGTCATAATAAGACGTGTATATAAAGAACTCTCACAATAATATATTATGTTTTTACATAGGTTCTCAATACTTCGCACCACTGAAGCCTGTAAACATGCTTCCAACTGGATGATCAATATTACTGATGTGTAATATCTTATTTAATTTAATTGTAGAAATAACTATGTTGAATTCCTTAACATTTTCATGAAAACAGTTTAATTGTGCTGGATTAAGAAATTATCTGACTGAGTCGCACTACTATTTTATGCCTTAAAAAATTAATATGAAATCTAATATCACGCTCTGGGAAAAAAGTAAGAGAAGTTGTGTACAACAGTGCCGTAATTATTTCTATTAGAATTCGGTGTTATTTGGGCTCAAAATTGTCATAGATGATTGGAAATGTTTAAAACAGATTTTGGGTTCTAGCCCCTCACCCAACCTATGGCAATGGAGGAAGAATTTGTCGATTGGCTACTAGGGCCCACTAAGCATTTGAAATTTAATGTTTTATTTTTATTACAATTTCACTGTTGTACTTTATTGGATTTCACCAAATTTAATTTATTTTTCATTCATATGCCTTCCTTTAATTTGAGACTTGCTCATTGTCATGAAAAATTTGTCCCAAAATCCAATTTTTCATATATTTGTTTTTGGCATACGATGAAAGAATTATTAAGAGTACTGGGTATCCTGTGCTCAATTCCATACCTTATGACTCTTGGAAGGATTAGTTGTCCCAATACCAAGAAACAATCAAAAAATTTGGTTTTCTTTTTGAAAAAAAAAATAGGACCGATTTTTGGAGTGCTGTGTCTGTAATGAGCAAGTATTATATAACTTTCGTCAAAGTAGAATGAAAATTTTCTTTATTTGTTTTCCCCCCCACTTTTTATTCCCAATCGCTGCTACTGCCATTCCCGCACAACCGTCGCTACCGGGCAGAGCAGTCAGTAGTCACATGCAATGCTGCTGTCACCATGAAAGACTGCAGCACAGTTGTGTCTCTATGGAGTGCACTTCATTCAACCGGTGATTTAGTTCCCTTAAGGAAATAGAAGAAAAAAAATTCTCACAATTAAAGTACAGTTGTGTCGAAGATAAACGGTGTATATCAAAATAATAATATAATTAATTTTCATACCATTATGTATTATTTCATATAGATGAACATAAATGTTCTGACCTATTGACATTAAAAAGTTTTTCTATTAGGAAAAATGTTGATGAAAATACTGGAGAAGAAATGAGTTAAAAGTTTTATAATGAACTTATCTTCTTTTAAAATAAATTTTTAATGAACAACGACGTCTTGCAGAGGTATTGGCACCATATCGATTACAAATTGTAATAAATCTGTTCACAATATGAGAATGCAGAATTTGGTAAATGAATTACTGTACAATCTTGTCAAATTTATGATGAATTTTGTCCAAACATTAAACTTTCAGATCTGAATTATTTATTTTTTGGAAGTCACAGATTTTTCGATTTGGGACATTTATCACAGTATGCAAAAAAAGGTATTCTTTAAAGACAAAGATAAATAGCAAAGGTAATCATTAAATCTAATATTCTTAAACAAGCAATAGTGTATTCAGTGGCATAACGATCCCGGTGCAGTTGTATTGGGGTCCCTGAAAAATTTTTAGAAGCAAAAAAAAAGAAAAGGTCATACAAGAAGAACGTCATAAATTGTCAAAATAAACTATCTGTATTTACAAACCGCATCTTCAAGTTCGCAACATTTTTTGATGCAGTGCTCAAAATTCAACCCGGCGAACTGTCGCTTTAACCAATTTGTCGATTATTTCATTATCTTTCTCTATTAAAGTGGACATGATTTAAATCAAGGGAAAAAATCAAATAAATCAAGAGAAAAATCATGTATATTAAATAAAATCCTTTATTGCAATTACATACTATTTGTTTTCAAATCACCATAACATGTTAATAAACACAAATATTTATTTTTTATTTGTAAACCAATTTATTGAAGTTTAGTATTCAATAATTTCTTTACAAACAAGTTTTCACCCAAAAAATAGATTTTAATCATGTGTTTATGGGACTTTATAATAAAGTAGAAATTTTTCTGCCTAACAAGTTATTATTTTTCAGGAATCACTTAATTTCCAAGTACTGTTCCTAATCTTGACATTCTCTTCTAATTGGCAGATGAATATTATTCAATATAGATGTATTTGTTTATATTCATTTAATCTAGAGACAAAGCATCACGTTTGTGCACTTTGCATTATATTAAAGTAGTCTATCAACTTATCAAACATCTAATAGATATTATTTATATATATTTGAAAAGACAATTGCGAATGTTGAGAAATCATATTAGGTTTGTTTTATTGTTTCTAAAAACATTTCGTTCGTATGTTGTATGACACACTACATTCTATTTCCAATGATGTCTTGTAAAATCCAAAGCTACATTTCCTTACGATGGATTATTTAATTTAATTGATGCCGTAGAACTGTTGCATGTGGGTTGTATTTGGACTCTTTATATTGGAATATTTATGTAGATTTCACATATGATGTTACTTTAATAAAAAATAAAATTTCGTATAGAATGGTGGACAGCTTAGTACATTTAGTAGTATTGTTTAATGTAACAAATAAACAATGTGTTTTTTAATGAAATTGTGAGGAAGTCACTATTGGTACTATCGCGCTAATTAAATTGAATCCCTCTGCCGCCACCAACTTCCATTCAAGAAAACTAGAAAAGATAATTTTTTATATTATATACATCGTTTAATACTTGAAAATATACAATTGGAATGCGTAAGACTGCACCGAACATCATTCCGACGCAATACAGTTACTGTAATTTACTTAAGGATTATAGTTTATCCTGACTACCAAACACATCGCGACTCAACTCAGTGAACTCCCGCGTACTTAAATCTGAACTAGCGGTGGCGCAGGTGTTAGTGTTGTTGCTCATCCCGGGTTCGATTCCCGCTGGGGCCAGAAAATTTGTAGCTTTTTACATTGAAGTCCTATACATAATTGTTGCCTTTCTTTGAAATTACCTTCGTATAAGTTTCTGGTTGTGCAGGAAGGCTTCTGCGACAGTTGTCCTAGACGACGGTGACTGGAGTGCCGTATGTTGTGAATAGTTCATCCATCTGGGTGATAGTTGCGGCTGCTGTTGTGGAAGTCGTCGGCTGTCACAGTTCATATAGCTGTGACTACTGAAAAGCAAACCCTTCTTCTACCCAGATCCTAGTATCAATAACTCTAACTACTTCTACTAACCCCTCCACGTGGGCCAAGTTGTTGGTAATCCCAGCTAACCAGCCCACCTACTAACAATGACTTACCACCCAACTAACTCCTATCGCTCCATTTAGATAAGCTTCAATAGCAGGCTACATTTACAAATACAACAATAATAAAGTATCTGCTTCCTATGCTCACCAGCATAGCCTCCACACGTCAACAGAGTCATTCATCAAAAGGCTCCCGAGCTTCCGTATTTTTCACCAACCTGAAGTCACCACGCCCCCAGGAGATTCAATTCCCCTCCCTAAAAGGTGATGTCTGCAACACCTTTTCACCACCCTTTAGTACCGGGTGGAGATTTACGCACCCACGTTGGTCGCACATGCTCCAAGATGGAGGTTTGCAACCACTTCTGTTGCCACGGCGACACTGTCAAGCCATGCACGGCGTCCCATAATATCCCTCCATTCCGGAAAACCTCTTTACTACAGGAAGGGTCGGTGTCACCCGCTCTGGTACTTTTTCCAGATGCAGAAAACATCTTTCTCCATGCAACCAAATAATTTTTCTTCAACCGGCGAGGTTTTTCTAAGACATCACAGTTCTCCCCTTCTCTAAGTCTTTCGTCGGAATGAAATCCCAACGGATTGAATCCTGCCGAACATTTCTTGGCTTTTCGTTGTCCATCACTAAACCTTTTATGACACATGCAACTGGATTCGCAAGCACAAAAACACAACTTAATAGTACCTGACCCCTTCACATACAGAACATCCAGACCGGACTCTATTAACAATTATATGTGTTATCTTCCATAATTCAATCATTCTCTATTTACACAGACAAAAAATATCAAACCGTATTCACAAAGTCCTATACATAATTATTGCCTTTCTTTGAAATTACCTCCGTATAAGTTTCTGGTTTTGCAGGAAGGCCTTGAACTTTTCTGCGACGAACTGCCTACAGTTGTCCTAGACGACGGTGACTGGAGTGCCGTACGCTGTGAATAGTTCATCCATCTGGGTGATAGTTGTGGCTGCTATTGTGGAAGTCGTCGGTTTGACCTCGAGTCACTTGCTGTAGGTGTCTACGACTATGAGGAGCATGGTTTCGGCCTGTGGATGCGTTCCCGTGTTTCTTATACCGGGTACCTGTGGCCTAAACGCATTAGGCCCGAGTTATTGATGAAAGAAGACACATGTGAGGAGAAAAACCAACCTCCCGTTTACTGACGCATCGGTGAGAGACACTTTTTGCACGTAAGGAGATACCGTTCAGCCGAGATAAAACCCGGAAAACCACATGCAGGGTGAGTAAATATTCTGTGGTTCTTGTGATAATATTCGTTAAAAGGCGACAAACCCTTGGAAGACCAGCAGATTACTTCGTAATGGTAAGAGGCAATTAGTCGCATATAGATAACTGTGCTCATTTAGAATCGCGGAGGGTGAGCAACCATTTGGTGTGGGGTTGGAGCCCATGAGACTTGGAAGGAAGTAGGACCTTATGATATTGCAAATGATGTTTAGAACGTAACAAGAAATGGATGGGAAAGGGAAGAAGACTACGATGGTTGTACACAAGCTACTAGTCGGAGCGGCAGTGAGCAACTGGGGGGTGGGCACGCTTGGTGCATCTCCACAATATAGCATTACGTCAAGAGATGCATTGACGCCCGAAAGGGTGAAAGTCAAAGGGCTTCGATTTAGAAAGGATTGAGGAAATAGAGGAACAAGGAGTAGATCAGATCAACGAGATATTAATGGAAGAAAAATTTTCGGCGATTAACTAGTAGTCTGCAATCGTAGGAGTGGCGTGCTTACGGCGTGCTATCGTCCGTATGAGAATGATTACGGAAAGTTTGCTGGAGCGGGACAAAATGAAGGAGAATCTGGGAGAGTTGATTAGGCGGGTATCAACAGAATAAAGCTCGAGGAAAGTCTGTCAGGAGGAGAATATCGTGTTAGAAGAGATGCGCGAACATAAGGAGGAATTTCGCGAGCACATTTCCCAGGTCGGTGAGGCGACGATTAACGTGCTGGATGAAAGGTTCAATATCCTTAATCAGAACACTGGAGAAGGAAGCGACACAAAGAAGGGAACTTGCGGAGGTGGTTAACACATTGGTTGTGCGTGTAGATTATGGGGCGCAAAGATATAAGGTCGCGGACCAAGGATCTTTTGCGGAGGTGCTTCGGCGGCGGCGCAGACAGGAGGATTGTATTGATGGAGCGTAAGGATCGAGATAAGACTAGATATTGTATATGATATGGAGGGCTTTCTGAAAGAACACGCAGCAAAAGTAAATGTGATTAGCAGTCGACCAACCCGTGATAATAATAATAAAAGTGCCTTTATTTTGACGAGACTCAGACCTTAAGGTCTGTTCTTCCGTCTAACTATTTTAAAACTTTCACATTTTAAATACAAGATGAAAATTGTGAGGGTCATATTTACATTTAACTTAACATATTTACATGATGATGACTTGCTCATTAATTTAAATGATGATCAGAGGGAGGCAACGATTCGGAATTTGGTCGCAGGAAGAGATGATATCCAAATAGGTCAGATCAAAAGACGCACGCGGCGGGTGTTAGTTTATGGAGGGAGAAAGAAAGAACGGAAGAATAATTCTTTAAACAGTTGTAGGAACAAAATTATTTGGTGTTAGAAGATGATCCTGAGGGTAAGCACATTAAGATTCTGCGGAGATTTGGCAGGAAAGAGCAGCGGACGGATAATTTAGTGTTGGTACTGGGGCCGCAGTTTCGCCGAAAGGTAATGGAGATAGAGCGGGTATTCATTGGATTCCGGTCTTACAGAGTTGATGACTTCTTCGAACCCGTATGTTGTTATAACTGTCAACGTTTCAGCCATGTGGCTAGAAATTGAACAGAGAAGGACCCAAGTTGCAGCCACTGTGGGAAGCAGGGGCATCCATATCTAAATTGTGCAAAGAAAACGATTCCCCAAATGCTGCACGCGACATGGCAAAGATGGACAACATTCTTCAGGTAGTGTTACCTTTGAGGAACTAAGGTAACATTGAAAATTGTGAGGGTCATATTTACATAAGGGAAATAAAAGAAAGACAGATTATGGATAATAAGGTCGTACAAATAATTTTTCAACAGGAAATGATACACTACGCTCAGTCCCATACAATTGACGTATGCCTCCTTCAAGAACCTAACACGAGCCGACAGAAGCTGACGGTCATTCCTCTGGCGTATCGATCAATCTTTGTGGATGGAGGAAAATCCTCAGAGGAAATTACGAGTCACCACATCATTTTGTATAGCATTGAGAGGTTACTTCCAGAGGTCACAATTGCCGTATGGTTTTAACTACCGGATAACAAACTGGGAAAGGTATAAGGACGGAGTAGAGTCCAAGGTTGGGTTTCACTCACAATGTGCCGAAGATGACATTGATGCGAGAGTAGATCAGTTGCAACAGGTGATTCTGTTAGACGCAAAACACTATTACAGGAGAAGAGCAGGATACGGTCGTGGGAATAAACCATAGTGGGATGCGACATTACTTCGTTGAAGAAGGATCGTAATAGGACACGGCGCAAATCCCAGAAGGATGTGTGAATTGCGGATCGGAGGAAGCTCAAAAGGCGGATAAAGTACGGAAGCGGGAATGCTGGGAATTATTTATGGAGGAATCAATCCGGCGTAATGTTTGGCACTTCCCTACGGTATAGGGCGTGATAAATTGAAAGGAACTTTTAAATTAACGGAACGATTTGTAACAATGCTAAGGGGAAGGAGAGCTTGACGCGAGAATGGCTGGACACCGGTGGAGCTCTTTTGGTTTCATTATTAGGACCGGGGAGAAAGTCGAGAAAACCAAACGGATTACAGATGTAGAATTTTATGAAACTTGGGTAACAAGGGCAGATGTAGAGTCCACCGGGACAGTACTAAGACAAAATACGAGCGGCAGTTACGACAACATAACTAACGAGATCCCCCAACATATGTTTGGAACGTATGGAACTGCGTTAAGTAGTCTTTTAAACGACTGCTACACCTGCGGCATCTTTCCGCAGGCCGGAAGAGTCATACGTGTCTTCCTCAAAGATAGAATGCGTAACGAAAACCTATGCAAGTCATACCGGCCAATAGCCCTACTCCCTGCGATTGGGAAGATGCTTGATAAGCTAATTGCAAATGAGGTGTACAGTAAGGTGACGCCAGACAAATTTAGTCAAAGGCAATTTCGGTTTATTAAGGGTCCAGGTACGGAGAACTATGTAGTGAAATTGATAATAGGAACGCAGTACTGAGGACTACCAACTATATAGTGAAATTGATAAAAGAAAGAACACAAAAATATATGCTGGTGGTAAGTGTCGACTACGAAGGAGGATTCAGTAGCATAGACTGTTCTGTGGTGCAGGTGTGTTTGCAAAAATTTGACTTGCGAGATAAAACGAGGAATCTTATATGGTCATTTTTCGAGCATAGACGTGTTTTATTAGATATCGGGGATGTGAGAATCTTACGGAAGATACATAAAGACGGTCCACAGGGAAGTCATACGGCACCGTTGTATTGAAACATTGTCTTAAACGAGATACTTTTGTGAATGGAACATGAAAATGTGCGAATCGCTGCTTACGCGGATGATGTGATTCTACTAATTGGAGAGGACAGTCGTCTCAAGTTGGAGAGGAAGGTAAAGAAAGTGCTTGAGCGTTTGGAAGGCATTAGTGAGTAATTACAAGCTACGTATCTCCGAGACCAAAACGGCGAGCATAGATTTCGGTTTTCCCAAAAGAAGGAGAACCTCGATAATACGAGATACAAATTGGCGCCTACGATTTGTAACAAGCTTCAAATATTTGGGTCTGTTACTTGACAATAAGCTGACTTTTGGAGAGCATGTACACTATCTCCAACAAAAGGTTAAACGTCTGTATTACGCCCTACAAGGATAGGAATAAGTAAAAACACTATCAGCGCTAAAGACTTAAAACGTCTATACGTTGCCATCTCGGCAGCTAATTTTTACCTGTTTACTCATTATTATGGGATCTCTCTTCTAAAATTATATCAGGGAATGTTTCGGCATATTCCCTCTGATCATTCCCTTGTAAGTACATATTACGGTGAGTATCCTGAAAGTACCTAACCATATCGTTCAGAAACGACTTGCTGTACTAATCTAAACGCGGTATTTTGGAATGTTATAAATTGATCGGTCATTTGGCGCAATTTTTCGTTATGTTTTGGAGATTGCAGAGGAGGGGATAGTGGAGTAGAAGTGAAGTTTGTTCCTCGTTAGATGTTTGAGTGGATTATAGGTTCATTTTATGATAAATTTATTGTCAAAAGCATTAACTAAGAGCGTAATACCACGTGGATGACAATAACTAATTTACTTTCCGGTGTAATTATAAGGTTGTGATTAAACTATATAGTGAAGATTGATGTCATAAATCGTTCAAACCATGTATAACGTCACTTAAGCAGAATAAATGTTAGTTGCGAAGAAGACTTTTACTACTACAGGTGGTGTTTAACGTAAAATTTTGTTAAAAGTTAATGGACTTAAGGTTCATAACCTTTACTATAATAGTATTCATTTACGTAACGAACTGATTTACTAAAATGTTTCAAAATAGCTTTTAACATTTTAAATTAGTGTGCATGGTTGTAAATTATGAAAATTTATTCGAATTTCTTAACTATTAATGTGAATATACCTGTATTTTAACTTACAGAAAAAATCGTGCGGTGGTAGTAGGAGAAAATTAGAAACATACCTATAATTACGAGCTAATTTTGAGCTAACATTTAAACTTTTGAGCTTCAACTGAATCCGCTCAAATTGACGTTTTAAAAAGGGGGCGTGGCCGGCTCTGCGTATAGTTAGTACCTCCACTGTCTCAAACGAAGTCGGAAATATGCCCATAATTACGAGCTAATTTTGAGCTAATATTAACAATTTTGAGCTCCACCAGAAATCGCTCAAACTGAATCTTAAAAAAAGGGGGCGTGGCCACTTTGATATCCAGTAAAAATGGGTTTCATTGGAGGAAATACATCTTGGTGAAATTAAAACCACATATTCTTTGGAGTAACAGGAGTATGCAAATAACGTTTGGTGGCAAATAATTAACATTTAGGAAGAGTGGGTTCGACACAAAACTTGCCAAGCGCTGATAAATGCAACCTGTACACTTGGGGACGTACTTTTCGTAATGTTACGAATTTTTCGTAATATTTGCACATGAATGGCTCGCGAACGGCTAACAGTGGAAATATGAGACTTATACAGATGTTTTCAGAAGAAATTGATCTTTCGTATGACGTATCGTTGACTATAGATTGTCAAAGATCGAATTGGCTCCCCTTTCACGCAATTAAGTCGAAAAATGAGATTTTCAGGTCAGCAATTTTTTCAAAAAGAGATATGCAGTTTTCACCAGATAACTTGTTGTATCAATAGAGAGCATATGAAATTTGTTGAAGTTCAAATTGATTCTTTTAACGGGCGTGGCCAGCTACAACTATGGTCACCAGCCCCAATTTCTCAACTGAAATTGGAAATGTATTTATAGTTACGAGCAAATATTGAACTAACATTAAAAAAATTTGTGTCCACGGGAAACCTTTTAAAACGATTTTGAAAACTGGGGTGCCAACTAAACATATAGTTAGTGCTACCATTTTCTCAAAGGAAATTGGAAGTATACTTGCTATTAAAAGTTAATTAGGAGGTAATAATGAGCTAATATGTAAAACTTTGAGTTCCACCAGAAATCCTTCTTATTGATTTATTTNGAGAGAGAGAGAGAGAGAGATTTGATTAATTTCACAATTAAACAGCAGAAATCAGCCTTGTTCGGGCATTTCAAATACGGAAAACGAGCGACGGAGCAGGGGAGAAGAACCTCCTCATTCCACAGAATTTAAAAGTCCACCGTTGAGCGCGGGCGTGAGAAGCTAACGCGCGGTTCACCGACAAAGAAAACACCCACATCTGGTAAAGGGGCAGCGACCCACGCCACGACAAGCTAGGACCTGTTGGAGAAAGGTTTTACTACTCTATAGAAATCGCAGGCAGACGGGGGTGTGGGTGGGCGATCCATCCCGGTCATATAATTAAGGGATGTTAAAGGGACACGCAGGCGAACTGAACAAGATGCGACTTGTTTAAGAAAAAATACGTTACGAAACAGCGGTTGAAGACGGTTCAAAAATACACCCGAGGATTGGCGGATCGTGAAACGAAAAACACTCAAAATCCCCAATCGGAACTGAAGCACGGGAGAGGGAGTAGTGATGTTATTGGAAACCTCGGTCACGTGGAATTCAAAATTTGAGGAATAAGAGGTGTAGGAAGGGATGAAACCCATATAAGGAATGGCAAATGAAGATTCAGCCCATTACATGAGATTTTTCGCCAACTTTTTCATTACTACTCTGAGACGAGTATTTCGAGGCTTTTACCTCATTATTATTTCGATTATTTTCGAAGATTTTTTGCAGGCCAGTATTTCGAGATTTTCGCGCAGAACACCAGTATTTCAGTTTTTTGAAAATGCTGCGCGCGGCTCACTACTTGTCGATATTTTTTCGGGAGCGTCGAACAAGTCTGGTAGATTGTTCGTGAGCAGAGCCACGACTCAGTTATTATAAAGTTAACTGATTAGTTCAAAATCTCATATGAGATTCCTGAGTTCGTTATTGTCCGGATCGAAGCCTTTAGTTTGGGCTAACATTTTTCGGCGAGCTCTTCCGAGAAACCGAGGTCAGACCGACGCTACGACTGAGGAAACCCGAGCCGCGTAGCTGAGGAAAAGGAGTCACCACCTGTCGAGTTGTCGCTGGTGGCGCCACCATCAAGGAGCCGCCCCGAGATCGGAGCGTAGCCGGCGTTGCGATGTCAACGCACCCTCTACTCACCACTGTCGGGTTTGATTGATCATCTGATGAGGTATTTGTATGACGGTTGGTGGTGTCCAACCCACGTCGTAATGCGCTTGTGCGAGAAGAGTAGTGCGGAACTTGTTGTAAAATGAGGCCTAGAACTGTGGACTTGATTATTGCGAAGAGGGGCCAATTATCACAAGAGAACTCCGCTTAATTAACTATTTTATTTGTCATAAATGTAACAGCCTTTTCAAGAAGAGAGAGTTCATGTAAATTCAGTGTTTTTTTTTATTTTGTTGAAGGAGAAATTTTTAATGTTTATGTTAGAATTTAAATCTGTTTGAAATTCCTGATTGTTGTGTTGAAGCCGAATTCGGAGGTAATGTCAGAGTGTTTATGTTAACGTTGGCAGGGAGTGACGTGTGCTTTTTGGGGTATTGCATGAGGATTTTATCATTATTGTACATGATTATGTTATTAAAGTTAATAAGTTAATTTGTCACAAAGCGTTTTCCTACACGTTGTACCCCAGTATGGTTCTTTCCCTTAGGTAAATAATTACGAACCCAATAACAATAAATCGTGAATTTAGTGTTATTTCAATTTTTAAGCACTATACTCAGAATAATCTATAGTTCGATAATAACTTACATGTAATTTTTTGCTTAAAATTACAAACATATTGACATTCTATTAGTATTATAACTCGCAGCTAACTTTTTATCTTATCTAGGAATTTTTGCTGAATTTTTTGAATCCGCCTCTGCCTTAGGGCCCTTGATCGGAATTGATGGGATGGTCCCTTGCTTGCTTCCGGAGAGTAAATTAGTTTTTTTCCCTCCACGTGGTCATACGCAGTTTGTACTGTTTTTTGACAATAAATTTATTGATAATTACTAGTGGAACCCTGAGATAGAGCCAGTCGAGGCGCCTTTCTGTTAATTAATGATTATAAACAATTAAATTTTGCATTCTGCCATTGCGTATATTACACACACTTTCACCCCCAGTGAAGTATTATATATTGATATTGACGACAGCAGTGTATTCATCTGCTTACAAAATAAAAGGACAGTGATTGCTTCAATATTTTATTGTATAGTAAATTTTTTTAAATATTTGTGTGAATTCAAAATTAAATTTTTTTCTTTCACTGTAAGAAAGATTTAATAAGTTTGTAACTGCTCTTTTTAGACACTAATTTATTAATTTAATTAACCAGTATGTGAATTATTCCGTCCATTGGAAACTTGCATATAATTACGTGCTAATGGGGCAATTTTGACTGAATGCGTCTCCAGACTCTGAACTCAGCAAAGGCGGTTAGAATCTATTTATATTAGTTACCAAGTACATTTCTTTATACATCACGTTCTAAATGTTTACAAGTTAAATAAATTTTATTGTCAAAAAAGCAATTGCAAACTGCGTATGACCATGTGGGGGGCTATAAACGAAGTTACTCTTCGGAGACAAGCAAGGACCATCCTATCAATTCCGATCAAGGGCCCATGGGCAGTGGCGGATTTAATATTTACAAAAGAAATTATTTAATAAATACCTACTGTTATCCATTTATTATTCAAAATAAATTGTAGATATCAGTGCAGTAAAAATTCGAGATTAATAAAACAAAAGTATTAATGACATTCCCGTCCAAGGAAAATCCGCCTGTACCCGGAGGAAAACCGGAGTTTGTTGATTTGTTAACGCTACATTGGCCACATGTGACTGATGGCCCCAAGTTAAAAATGTTTTAATACTATTATTTGCCAATTATATTGTGTTGTCACTCATATGTTAATAACATATGTTAATATATTTATAACATTAATAAACCTTTAATCTCGAAATATTGCCAAATGTTATGAATAATATATTTTTAATAACACGTTCTGTTAACATGAAAATAACTGTACTTTTACTTTTCCATTTCAAAACTAAAAGATTGTACTGAATAAAATTTTTTTAAAAATGTAAAGTACGTAATTTTTTTTATCAAATAACATAGCTTTAAACTTGCTTAGGTTCTAAAAACATTACTTTTTTATATGAGTGAAAATGTTGACTGAAAGTGCCGAAATTTATTGAAATGTCTTGTGGGCATAAAATCCAATAACTTTTTTTAACATTCAAATTTTCAAGCTTTCTGCGTTTGTAATTCAATGGCAATGTTCAAGTTAATATGAAAAAGTTGAAATTATGTTTGTAGTATTATCGAAAGAACACACTTCGAGTTATGGTTCGTTTCATTTTCCTCAAATGAAGTGCCATGTCCTTTTCCAACAGTCGTAGTTATTCCTCAATGTATATCTGAGGAAACCATTAAAATTTGGGTAGCTAGAGTAAATCGTATAGCCAAAAGAATGACGTCCTGTGCAAAAATTCACATGAATGGAAGCACCATTCATGTGAATTTTTAGCACCACACTAAAGCTTGCACAATATACGTAACCGAAAATTTACGTTTTCTGGGAATTGGTACATCGTCGATTAATTAAGGAAAACCGAGAATCTCAACTTCATCAAATGCAATAACAGGAACCAAGAAGAAATTTTTGGTTGAACATGAAACGATAGCCGTAGATTTCTTCCTTATTTTTAAATATTTCATCGCTCCTTGTTTGACGCTTGGCATTTGTTCATGCGGCAAAAATGCGGATCCAGCACTTTGAAATGACAATTTTGGTTAAGATATTCATTGACTCAGAACGAGTCGGTGATGGGGTTATCCATCTCCAAGTGATTCACTGCGTGCTTCCATACACCTACTCTAGTGGCCATTGCGGATTGTTTTTATCGTCTTTTGTGGTCCATTTCGCAATTTTGATGAAAATTCATCGCGCACTAGCGCGATATCTGTTCATCAGACAAAAAATCGGTAGAGGCTTAATTTATAAAAAAAATTAATTATATTAAATTCGGAATCACCACTTCTGGAAACATAAGGAACGGTTCGGAAAAAAACTTCAATATTTCCTTTCTTGATTGGCTTTTTTTAATATCCGTGGCTACAGAACTACAAACTACGTACTCCTGAGACTCCCACAAACCCGTGGTTCAAATTTCATAAAGATAGATATCAACCGGATTTCATAAAGACAAATATCATCGAGATAGATCTGACATCTAACCGTTTTTCTTACGTTATTTCACACTCGTTACTTGAAGAAGGGAAAAATATGACCAAACTGATTGAGATGATCTGGGACTTCAGCAATCATCGTTTCTCAGTGTGTTTCATACTAGGTTCAAGTTTCACCACCGTATTCCTACGCACGGCAAACAAACGACAAAAAATGCAACAACAAAACCCAACTAAATATTCCACCCTTAATCAAATTTTATCTGAAGCCTTATATCGATGCTATTGACATTTTTTCTAAGTTTCATTATAATCCATAGATATATCAATCTCCATAGACAATGTCCATAGACTCGAAGAAATTGAAACTTGTAAACTATAAAAATATTGGAATGTACTTCATGTGTATCTGTCTCGCATTTTGGGCTTAGAATCACGAATATTTCTCAAAAACTTCAAAACAATCTCAAAAAGGTACTAAAAGTTCAAGGGAAGGTGTTAGATCGTGTTTGACCTCACTTTACCTTTCCCGACTACCTTTTACTCTTAAAACGCGTAATAAGATGTTTTATTAAAAAAATATTTCCGAAGTTCAGTCCCTTTCCAACAAAGTAATAGATATTTATTTATTTTACGTCTTTTGGCGAGGTTCAGTCTATGAGACCTGCTCTTCCACGTAACTGTTGGATTTGGGTGAGAGAATTGGGAAGGAGAGATGTTGGGTTACCGAGGTATGGTACCGAACCGACATTTGTTTGGAGTAGTTGAGGGAAACCCCAGCTGAAAACCTCACCTAGTTCGGCCGAGCAGGGTTTGAACCCACGCTCTACCGCTCAGTGGAATCGTGGAAGCGAAGATACCACCGCTGTATTGAAATTTAACTTTCTGATAATGACATCAACAGTATTTTTATTCCTATTTAGTGGCCGAAAATATTTGAAAGGAAATTATTCTAATGGTGGTACGCGTATTTACGTTAGAATTGACATTTCTTATTCAGCACTGGCAGGCTACGATAAAACCTGCTTGGATGGTATTTTTGAACTCTCTGCTGTTTATTTGGTTGACATAAGCAGTTTTGTGTATTTACAGACCTCCTCAATCAGATCTTGAAATACTTTTCTGAATTTCGAAAATTTGTTTTAACACGTCTAACTTTCAATCTTGTTACAACAATAATCGACCTCATCTCAGACATTTCTAGACCAGATAATTGTCAACAGTAGACTCTCATTCTCAAGTATTTAACGCGAAATACAGAGACCACTTTGCCCAAATATTGACTATTAAAGATAGTTAAACCACGTAAAATCCTCTACAATCTGTGTAGAGAGTTTACGAAAAAAAATACAAATTTGTTACATCAAGAAATTTTACAAATTTGTTACATCAGGAAACTTGAAATACGTGTATATTTGTGAAAACATCAATGATAAATTCAATGCATTTTTTTTCAATATTTATGAAGTATTACAACTCTAGCTTTCCCATAAAACGCAAGTTAGTTAAAGTAAACTATCACAATATATGGATAATCCAAGGGATAAGAATTTCTTCCAAACACATTTGTCATTTATATTATCTTTCAAAACTGAATAATCCACCAACCGAATTTCATGATTATTTCCGTATATATAAATCCATTCTTAGAAAAGAGTTCTATGCAGCTAAAGTAATGGAAAATGTCAGACATTAAAATCGAACAACCGGACCAAAACCATGTGGAAAATTGTAAAAAATTACAAAACCCCTTCAGAATATTGTCAAGAAATCGTTTCCCTACTGGACGATGGCAATATCATATCGATTCCAAAGGACATCACAAATTTCTTTAATTCATATTTATCAGACGTAGGTAAAATATCGAAACCAGTAACTCAAAATCAGTTTCCACTAAATACATCCATACATGTCCCCAGAGGCGGATTTAAAAGTTTGGCGCCTCTAGGCAGTAGTATATGCAGGGCCGTTTGAGAGCAGATTTTAAATATGTATATAATATACAAACAAAGTAATGATTACATATTTTTGATTATTATTTTTATTTATTATATATAAGGTACTAAGTAGTATAAACAATACCAATATCTAAAAAACTACAATCAACCTATCTAAAATCACTTATAACAGCTTAAAATTCGTAGGGAATCTTTGCTGATCCAACGAAAAGCTTGAGAACCATTTTTTAGAGAACATTAAAAAAGCACCACATATTTAGGAAAAAAACTTTTTTTTTACAATTCATATAATTTTCTTTTTTTTCTTTTAGCACCCCCAAAATCTTGCGCCCGTAGACAATTGCCTGTATTGCCTATGCCTATTGGCGGATCTAAGGGAAGGGGGGCTAAGGGGGCAAATACATATTAAAGGATAAAGATACATTTTGTCAATTTCAATATTATCTGTTGGAAGTTCAGGTCTGGACCTGAACTTTCAACAGATAATATTGAAATTGACAAAATGTATCTTTATCCTTTAATATGTATTTGCCAGTTTAAACAATTAATAAATTTAATGAACTGTTAATTATCTATTTGATGAATTGATAATAAAATACTAAATAGCTATAATATTTATAATATTTACAATAACAATTATAATAATATTTATAAAATTTAGTCCCCCCCCCTTGATTACGGTCTTGATTCGCCACTGCCTATGCCTAAATCCACCTCTGCATGTGCCGCATTCCATGTTCACTTCCGAAACTGTGAAACGCTAGTGAAGTTATGTCATCAGTTCACAAAAAAATCTCAGTTCATTTGTAATCAGTTCACTTACAACTTCGGTGTCGGCGAGCCGTAAAGTACTCCCCACCAAAAAAAATCAACAGGAATAGATGACACACCAGAATATATAGTAAAATCTTCCTCCCGTGTTATTTTAAGTCCCCTCACTCAAATTTTCAACAGCTTTGTCAGAAGATGTGTTTCCTAACATATTTCAGAAAGCCAAAGTTAAATCATTACACAAGAAAGGAAATAATTAATCACAAGAAAACAAACATGCTCCGAGAGCGACTTGTGACCACATGAAGTTAAGATAGAAAGAAATGGGCGCTATTCTTATCTTCGTTTTTTAGGTATTTTAGGGTAACGAAGAACAAGCAGGATAAATTAAATGTAAATGATGTTGGAAACTATTGACCCATATCCTTATTGCCACGTTTCTCATAAATTCTTGAAAAAATCTTTTATAAGCAATTTTTAGACTTTTTTGTTTAATAATTTTCTCTTAAACGATCAGCACGGTTTAAGGAAATCCCTTTTCCTAATAGTGCCATGTTTTCTTTTTTTAATTTCTCTTGACCGTGGAGATAATCCTCAAGGTATTTTTCATGATTTATCGAAAGCATTCGATGTAATCGGTCACGTAATTTTTCTTTCAAAACTGCACTCATAAGCCATTCGTGAATTGACACATCAATGACTAACTACCTACTTAAGAAATACGCATCAGTAAGTCGAAAGTTGAAAATAAAGTATTCCAGCACTATCTTTCAGATACAAAGCCACTTACTTGCGGAATTCCTCAATGTTCAATTTTAAACCCCATCCTCTTTTTATTGTACGTAAACGATATGTCATCCAACACACCTGATTGCATATGGGTGCTGTTTGATGATGACACTAATTTACTATGTAAATATGTCAATGTGCAAAAAGTTGTACCCCAAGTCTCGTCTTGCTTTCATTCAAATCGTGTCATTGTTAATACTGATAAAACTGTATCCATATCATTTCGCAATAGTATAACAAAATCTCTTGCTCCTACATCACTTCGGATAAACAGAACCCAAATAAAAATTGTCAATAACCAAATTTTGAAGGCTCCATATTCAGCACAACCACAAATGGCATTGTCACATAGATAATCTGAATTTCAAACTAAGCAAATTGTGATATGCGTTCCGGATTCTAGTCAACGTTGTAAGTCACACGTTCCTCGCTGTGGGTATTATGCAAATGTTTATTCTGATTTACGATTCGGTATTATCTTGTAGGGCCACTCCGTTCAGAGCATTTAAACTTTTAGAATCCAAAAGAGGATAATTCGGATTGTCTGTGAATCTAATCCCCGAAATTCATGTAAACCTTAATACTAAATTTATAATAATAAATTTACTCTCAAAAAAGCAGAACAAACTGCGTATGACCACATGGAGGACAAAAAACTAATTTACTCTCTGGAAACCAGCAAGGGACCATCCCATCAATTCCGATCAAGGGCCTTAAGGCAAAGGCAAATTCAAAAATTTCAGCAAAAATTCCTAGATAGGATAAAAAGATAGCTGTGAGTTATAATACTAATAGAATGTCAATATGTTTGTAATTTAACACAAAAAATTTGCATGTACAAATTATTATCCAACTATAGATTATTCTGAGTATAGTGTTTAAAAATCAAAAGAATTGAAAAAAACCCACTAAATTCACAATTTATTGTTACAATAAACACGTCCCTAGACAAAGCCTAGATATCCTGTATAAGAAATCCACTTCTACCCGAAGGTAAACAGGAGAAAAACCCAGGCCAGGAGGGGGCTACAGAATTAATGTACACAACCGTGCCAATGTTCAGTACACATAAAACTAAATTAATATGAGCCATACGGCAACACAATCATGCAAGAAAATAGTTTTTGAAATTGTTATAAGTTATTTAAAAAGTACTACAGCAATGGCGTGATAAAGTGCAAAACGGATATAACATTTATAAATCAAAAAATTATTTTACATTGTAGAAGCACTGGTGCAGGAGGCAGTTTTTAACCGCGGATATGAAAAGATTAGATTCTGACTCAACAATCTTTTATATTCTTGAGTAAAGAATTGTATAGAACGATTCCCGAATGATATGGTCCATTTTGGCAAAGAGTGGTTGACACTCTAGGCCGATGAATATTATTACTATTGTGAATATTGTGTTCGTGAACGAGACAGTTTCGTATGAAGCAAGGGTGGCACTTCAGTAATTCNGTTTCATAAATATAAATGCAGGGAAGTGTTAAGATATTTAATTCCTTGAATAAAGGTTTACAAGAGTTTCGGGGGTGAGATTTACAAATTATCCGAACTATCCTCTTCTGAATTCTGAAAGTTTGAATACTCTGACCGGAATTACCCCAGAAGGTACTGCCGTAACGTAAATAGGAGTAAATGTTTGCAAAATATACGCAACGGGAAATACGTTTACTAACTACGTTAACTAAGANACCAAATCAAAAGATTAGACGAAAGTTTTTGATCGTTGACGTGTTACATAGTAAATTAGTGACATCAGCAAAAAGAAACATTTTGCAATCTGATGTGGATGATGACGTCGTTCACATACAATAAAAAGAGTATACGGCCGAGAATTGAACATTGGGGTACTCCGCAAGTAAGTGTCTTTGTTTCTGAAAGATAAAGCTGAAGTATTTTATTTTTAGTATAGGATATTTCGACGAGTTGATATCTTCTAAATAAGAAGTTAGCCATTGATGTGGAAGTCCGTGAATGCCTAAAGAATGGAATTTAGAAAGGAGATTTTCGTGATCGATGACATTGAATGCTTTGGATAAGTCACGAAATTTCCCGAGGATTTTCTCCACGGTCAAGAGATGTGGTAACATCGTTTAAGAAAGAAAATATGGCGCTTGTAGTGGAAAAGGATTTCCTAAAACCGGGTTGATCGTCAGAGAGAATGTTATATTTTGATAAAAAATCTAGAAGATGCTTATAGAACAATTTTTCTAGGTTTTTGAGAATGTGGATAGTAGAGATATTGGTCGGTAATTTCCAATATTAAGTTTGTTTCGTTTCTTGAGTAAAGATTTCACTTTAGCTCTCTTAAATATTTTGGGAAACACCCCTTCCGATAAAGAACTATTAAATATATTTATGAGAGAATTTAATATAGCGTGGGACGAAAATTTAACAATAAACTCGGATAAATTATCTATGCCTGTTGAAAATTTGTTTTTTAATGAGCTGATGGTTCTCATGACTTCACTGGCGTTAGTTTCAGAAGTTACATAGAATTGGGTACGTGAGTAGATATCATTGGAGGACATTGATTTGGATATGTTGAGTTCGTTATTTTACCTACTTCTGAGAAGTAAGAATTAAACAAATTTGTGATGTCCTGAGGATTTGATACGATTTTGCCATGGTTTAGAAGAGAAACATTTCCTTCGCGATTTTCAGAAGTTGATGTGTAACTTTTACAATGTTCCACATGACTTTCATCCGGTTGTTCGATTTTAGTACCTGCCTATCGTTTCCATAACTTTAGCTGCATAGACTACGTTTCCAAGAATAGACTTATATTTACGAAAATAATCCTGGAATTCGGGTGGTTGGTTATAGCATTTTGAAAGATAATATAAACAGCGTTTGTATTTTGAAGACATTCTTATCCCTTGGGTGTTCCATCTATTGTATTTCTTTGTGTTAATTAACTTGAGTTTTATGGGAAAGCTAGAGTTGAAATTTTTTAGGAATATTGAGATAAATACATTGAATGTGTCGTCGGTGTTTTGGCAATTGTAAACATCTTTCCATGTTTCTTCACGCAAATAATTTATGAATATGGATTTATTTGTGTCATTAAATTCTCTTGAAAACTTGTAAAGGATTTTAAGTGGTTTTAGTTTATTATTAATAGACAATACTTCTGCAAGGTGATCGCTGTATTCGGCGATAAACACTTCAGAGAAATACGAGATTCCATTGTTGACGATAATTTGAACTAACAATGTTTGAGATGATCCGAAGAGGCGAGTGGGATCGTTTATCGGAGTAATAAGGATGAAGGAGTCGATAGGATTCTTGAATCGATTAATTGATGAATGTGCAGAGTCGGTGTACTCAGGAAATCGATGTTGAAATCACCACATAAAACGATAGATTTAGTAGATTTATGTGTGATGTGTTTTAAAACAATATCGAAGTTTCGAAAAAATATGTCAATATCTGATTGAGGAGGTCTATAAACACACACACAAAACAATACCGGTGTCGGTCAGATTAACTGCAGAAAATTCGAACAACTTATCTATGCAGAAGTTCTGTAGCCTGGAAGTGGAAAAGATAAAATATCATTACGAACGTAGACACACGTACCTCCGTGGGGATTTTTCCCTTTAAATTTTTGTCGACAGTAAGAACTTAGCTAAATGAGAATTAGAAATAGCAGTATCGTTGATGTTGTTGGTTGAAAGCCAATGTTCTGTGAGGCATATCAAATCGAATGGATTTTCGTGTTCCAGAATTTCAATGTCTGTCAATTTGTTTGAAAGGGATTGGACATTTTGATGAAATATAATTATTGTATTTTCGCAAAGAGTTTGTGATTCACGAGAAATGGAATATAAGTTAGATTGTGGAGAGAAATTTGAATTTGGTACAGCTTCTATTTCCGGATCAAGCCCGCACATTGCGCCCGAACTCGATTGTCACCTTCGAGTACCACATCGTACTCCTGAGCGCAGGTTGTAACTGTGTATGGGGGCGGCAGGAGATGTGGATGGAGGAATAGATGAGGACGAAGGGGATGAGGTAGTAGGGTGCAGGAATAGTTGACGTGGGATATGAGGAGGACAGGAGAAGTGATGTATGTGGAGATAGGAGGAGATGGTGATGAGGTAGGAGCAGAGGGTGGAGGAGGTGAGGTAGGAGCATGAGGAGGTGTAGGAGTGGGTAAAGTGGCAGGTGGATGATGTGAGGTTAGATGTGAAGCTAGGAGAGAACCGAAGTGATGTTTCTCAGGCTGTCTCAGATGTAAACCGTGCTGGGTAAAGCACTTGGCAGTCAGGTGTGGTTGCAAATCAAAATATGTGATTTTTGTGTCTGCCAGGTGATGTTTTACGGAGGTGTTTGCCTGGTTAATTTCGTGGTTTATTTGTGGAACGTTGAAGCGTGGAGGCAGGCTAGAGAGTACTATGTTTGTGTGCTGAGAGGTCGTTTTTAGTTTTTGTAAATGTTCAGACGCGTTGAAATGACCACCCAAGTTAATATCGTTCTGCCCACCTATGATGATTACTGTGTCCGAGTCTGTGTTGTTTTTCAAGGTAGGTGTCCAGTTCTCGAATAACTTCAGTCAAACCTAGCGTTTGGCTTAAAGAAACCGGAGACTGAGAACTGGCTAGGTAGCAATCCACGCAAAACGGAGGACATTTGACGACAGTGCGTATCAGCTAATATGAGCACGTTAGATTTCTGCGTGGAAATGTTGGCTTCATCTCTGGGTAGGACTACTTTACGTGGTTTTGGCCGGCTGTGATTATTTGTGCGTGGTTTGTGAACAGGTTTGGGTACTGGTTGGGAGGGGATGAAATGAGTAGGTAAGGGAGGAAACAGGGACACCTAACACACTAAACCTATTCTGAGAGAAGAGTTGGGGTGGTGCATGTGTCGTTGGTCTAACCGGGTGATAGCAGTTGGAAGGACGGCGAGAATTCCTGACTTTAGTCTAACCGCCGATCGTGTTCTTATTGACCAGCGGGAGCGAGCTTTTGCGTGGCTCTGTCCACGAGGGGCGCTAGCAGCGCCGTTTCGTGTTGAACGTCACGCCAAGGCCCGCGCAGGAATATGTATAATATGAAGCAAAACGCTTGCTATAATCCATACAACACCTATAATACATTCCGCTTTCGCCCGGAAACTACTTGCCAGTCTGAAAACTATGGCTGGATCTGTTAATAGGAGGGGATGATCGCACTTTCCACGAAGACGGCTTCATCTTCCTTTTGATGTGCACTGTCCTCGTCGTACTTCGGAGGTCGATGGGGAAATACGGAAGGTGTGAGTCGGATAAGAAGACCCTTGGCTTCTGAGTGGTGTATTGTGTACGTAAATGTTTTCAGAAAAGCATTTACTTTCACCCTCACGTCATCACTTTCGGCTCGCTTAGAAAGATGTGAGACGCAAGTTTCGAGATATTTCGTTTTAAAAAACAGCAGTTATCGTGATTTTTTAATTTCTCGCTGAAGGATGAATCTGCTCAAAAAAAGTTAGAAGCATCTTTCGAAACCCGCAATATTTCTAGTTTGAGAAACAATAAGAGGAACATTGAATTTCTTTTCTTTAAAAATGGTAAAATTTGCTGTGAAAACCAATAGACCGTATATTGGAGACGTAAAGTTTGAGTGAGTCTTAGTTTATGACATAGAATCCGACAAAAAAATTTTGATCATTTCTCCGGATCTGTTAATACAACCCTTATGAATGTGACGTGGATTTTCTCACATACAATTTACATTCTGATACAACTCGCTCCCAATGACTTATTACCAAACTTTCACAATTTTGTTTTCTAGATTTGTCTGAAAAAATTTCATACAGAGAGGGTTTTATTTTTCTTGTTTGTCACTGTAACAAATACCTGACGTAGACCATTATAATATTGGATGTTGTTTTATACATTTTAATATAATATAATATAATAATTTTTTTTTCTCCATCTTCCACATCCTCCAACCGAAATGAGAAGGTAAACGGCTCGCGGAATACTATGACAAGTAAATGTCAATTAGGAATGACATTTCAAACGCTTTCAATTTACATCAAGAACGAAGTTACAACAAGACCCATGTGCATGCAAAGACATTTGAGACGGACAGATATTATTTTAGATTTATAGTTTGACCTTTGGTAAGGTTGCTATAATGGTGTTCCTACGCATAAAGTTGTCTTGGAATTTCGTACAAGATGCGAATATGAATGTAAGATATCGAAATTCTTGTTCCTTCGTCAATCATTTTACCATCTACACGATCCATCAAAATTTCCACTGTCGTCAAAAACGGTATGACGGGAAAATATATACAAAATTATAAATTCATTGATAAATTCACCATTGCCAACACCATGTGGAGTTGAAAAAAAACGAAGAAAGAGAAAGAAACGAAGTAAGAAGTAGAGAGATACAGATACAAAGAGAATAAGAAAATTTGTGAGATCATTTTCAGAATAAACTCGAGAGAGTCTAAAATATTGAAGGTTATTTATTCTAAATAACATTTCTTAAGTTTTTAAATAAATTATGCGTTCTTTATTTTCTGATATTCCATGTCTTATTCACCCTTGTAAATAGAACCTTTTAAAAAATACTCTTTATTTCTTTTGAAATATTTAAAAAATCTTTGAAAATCTATTTTCTAAGATTCCATTTCTTTCCGTTTAATATACAAGTAGACCAACTTTACTTAACGTTATTCTTCTCACAGTCATTATTTGACCTTAAAAAAGTGTTTCCTGCTCTCTAAACAGAATATAAGCCATGTATACGACCAAGTTTGACTCCTAACATCGTTTAAAAGACGCCAATTAGAACACAGGAGAAGAGTTACAAAACGTTCCTGGAACTTGTGTTTGGACAATTTTCACAAGTAGTTTGGACAATTTTCACTTGAAACGTGGACTCCAATTTCAAACTCGTGAGTTGACATCTATTTTTGAAGAAAGTTTTGCTCTGTATGACGTTATAGTGACAATCGTACCAGACTTCAGATTTCATCCGGGTTTATCTCTGGTTTTCTTCCAGGCACTGGTGGATTATTTGTATATGTAGGTCCATTAGGTACGGGCGTAGGGGCTTAGGATCATTAATTCAATTTTTTATTATTATGAGTGAATGAATGTTTTTAGCAGCGCGAAGCTGAATCTTTTCCACTTGATGAACAGACATTGTTAAATTCAATGAAGCTCTTCTTATAGAAGTTTTCGAACTATGTGGCAAGTGTCAAGGATAAGAGATTTCTGCATTTTGGTCAGTGTCATTGCTGCTCCTAATATTTCCAAATTGCGTTTTGTGAATTTCGGTATAATTCCAGTGGCCGAAATCACTGTAGGTCGAATAAAAACTTTCTCCACTTTCCACAGTTTCTTGAGGTGGTCAGTCAAGTCCTTGTATTTGCTAATCTTTAAATTGTAGGTTCTGTTAATATTGGGAGTCAATGGGATGGCAACATCAAATAAATGGATTTCCTTCTTATTTCGGCCTATGGGCATGATGTCATGGTGGTTTTCTGGAATGGTTACGTCCATTCTAATTTCTTTCTCCCAGTAAAGTCTCCAATTTTTATTTTCAGTGATAGGAGACGGTTCATTTTTGAAGTATGGAGAGTGAGCTATATTTCCTGAAAGGTGTTGGTGAAGAAAGTTTGCTACATTGTTTCACCTTCTGGTGTAATCTATGTTTGCAAAAGCTGACGTGTACCTGTGATGTGCTCAATAGTTTTTTATGTAACTTTGTATTTTCTGCACTTATCTTCAATTCCTTCATTTTAGATGAATTTTTGATAACACAGTCCCACAATAAAATCTCTGTACCAGAGACTCGGGTATATGGATTCGACACATTTTTTGATACTCCCCAGAAAGATCCGTGTCAATTTCTAATTACCGCCAAATTACCTCAGCAGGTTGTCTGTCAATGGTTTTGATTAACCGTGATGTATTTTGTTTCTGCTATACAGGCGAGTTCTGAGAATGCTCTTGATTCTTTGGCATAGGTGCTGTTTCAAAAATTTTTGACAGCAGTGTGTTCAGTCCCTTTCAGCTGGGATGTTTTAAGATATATGAACCAGTTAGACCATTTCACTATATCCTTCAGAGGAGGCTATTTTACTTTTTTCGATATGAATGGTACTGCACTTATTAAAACCAAATTCCATGCATTCATTGCTGAATCAGGAGATAATGTCAAGGATTTTGTGAAGTTCGACGCATGACTTGGCACATTATTTTAAATCATTCACAAATAGTAAATGGTTGATCGAATATTTATCCTTTATTTTTGTTGTGATTTTGTATCCATATTGCATGTTGTGTAATGACTCACTAAGTGGTTACGGGGTAATAATGAACCACAGATAACACAATGAGTCCCCTTGAAAGACGCCTGTTTAACTTGGATAAATCTTGAAATAACTGCTCTATTATTAGCAGAAAGGTGTTGAACAGTCATCCATTTCTTCATCGTATGGCAAAAGAAATTTGATACATAGTTTGTTTTGTTTGAACACTTCTGTATTCTGTCACCAGACATGAAGGCAGATTAAATATTATTTAGTAATAATTAGAGGTTAAACCTCCACATTAATTTCAATTCTTCTTTCAATTTTATCTCATTTTAAGCAGTTAAGAATTACTTCCACCTTTTAAATTCGTCGATGTTTACTAATAAACGTCTAAGAAATGTTTAGGCCTAACAGTATTATCATTTTAAAACCTCACTTATGTGAGATTTGTTTGCTGTAGGTCGTCGGTCAACGTGTTAATGTCTCTGTTGACGAAGGTCATGCAGTACCAAAGTTCGATATTTATCCTACAATCACATGAAATAATCAGAATCACCAATTAGACATTGTATTGCATTGATTTTTACGTGAAATTTAATCCATATCCAATACCATAGGCCAGGCAAAATAGAATTATGTAGGGGGAAAGAATAATGATATAAGTTTAAAATTCAAGAATCGATAGATCCAAGGTAGATGATTCGAGAGTGCACCACGTAAAAATTATGTTATTCTTCTTCATGTTATTTTCTAAATGAAATGTTTTCTACGTATTAAATCTGTTTTTCAAAGTCAAATGTTTTCTTCTTTCGACAAAAATAAAATTATTTGAATATACTTCGATACTGCTTTGCGGAACTTGAAATGAAATGTGCTCATTCGATTTACATCATAAAGTTCTTGTTAGTGTAATCTTTTGAGTAATGTGTTGTATGCGAGTTATTCGCGCGGAAAATAAAAAGTAATATTTAAGCTGAAAACGCTAGAATATAACTTACGATTCGGTATTTGATGACGTAAAACGTGGAGCACTGCCTTATTTTTTATATGATATGGAAGAACCAGCGTCGCTCGAATGGCTCACAAATTGGTCGTAAGATGTTCAATTAATTGTAAAAACTTTTAATATTGATCCAATGTATGACCAAGCACATCATGATCTTGACAAAATGAATATAAAAAAATTTTTCGTAAAGGGATTCGACCCATGGTTTACTTACTCAGTTACACTGCTGTGTAACCATTAATATAACGAATGATAAATCCATAAGTAACTATTTTTATAATTTTGTAACTGCGCAGTTTTCGTTGCCCGTATATGATTTTGTGTGTGTGTGTCTGGGTTCAAGGAGTGATTAATAATTTTATGAAAATGACACAAAGTGTTTACCCTGTAGAACACAACCCTAGAGTGTAAATAGAAAATAACCATTTGTCTCCAATTGCCTCAACGTCTCGAATTTGAGGTCCGGGTTCGGTTTCCCAAGAAAGTTATATTTTCATTTATTTTTGTCAACATACTCAGTCTGATTACACTTTCCTCGAGTGTTTAACATTTGTATTGTATGTATTAAAAAACATTTTTTTCAATTGAAGAACAAAATTTGTCAAATGTCTCGAAAAACGCCGGTTTAATCAGGTTGGAGTGCTGTTTGTGGCGAATCTGAGTTTTCTGATTAACAAAAATCTGTCGTTGGGTCTTTCCATGATGCAGCGGGTGGTCAGTAAAGCAGCAAACTTTGCAGTTTTATTCGCATTTTAGTTATTCAGGATATATTATTAATAGTAAACATGTTAGAAAGAGGATGAGTGTATGAATTGACTTATGAATAAAGTTCCACATCCCCGAAGATTCGAACCCCAAATGTGAAGCACGCACGTTACCCAGAGACTATTGAAAACACTTATTTAACTACATTAATTGCAGTATTAACAAAACAAGTATTACACACGTGTTAAAATTAACTAAGCTTATATAAGTAACATTAGAATCTACAGCTAATTTATAAGTGCGGTAATACGTTTGCTTATAAGCTCTCTCACGACTAGTATAACGACTTTTTCTTTCTTCGAAGCGCGTTTGCCTTCGTTCATCACTTTCTGGGTCTCGTGTTTTGATTGCACGCAATCATCAATTTCCCAAACACTGACTCCTTTGATGTGTATTTACTTCTGCTATTCGCTGACTTGCCATTCGTTTATAATTTGCCGAATAGTTCAAATACGTCCAAGATCAGTGACGCATGAAGTAGGGTCATGTGAAGGTCTCGAATGCGAATGCTGCCCTCGGTGGTCCCATATACACTTTACGTATACACTTTTATTATTTCATATGTTATACATATACAATTTTACACCATCGGTACCAAGCCTATTGGATTCCTGGAGTAAAAATCCCCGTACATACCAATTTTCGAGAAAATTGTCGTTTCCGAGATATACATCCCATAAATGTTGCGACAAACCTCTAGGCGAGGTGGGGCACGTCAGAAAGATTGATAATTGCATGGCAACCTATGACCGGAAACGTCAGGGGTGAATGGTAGCAGAGGTCGAAGATCGGAAAGGAATCAAGAGAGTGATTCATTTGAAACTATTGGACATAATGAATACAAATGGTGCACGACATGAATACAGCTCTAATGTTACAACAGATGCTCGAAGTTTGCACCATCAGACGCCCCTGACACCAACGGAGCATTGACTGTCGGACACTCTGGAATACACTGGGAGTTTCTTTAATTGTAACAGCTATACTATTCTTGAGACGAGATCCATTTCAGGCTGTACAGGATCGCGATGCATGAGAGATTTCATGGCTCCCCACAGAAAAATTTCATGGCCAGATAATTCCGGTGAGCGTGGGGGCCACCGGTCCACTACGCCCAATCCATCGATGCAGGAATTAACCGTGAAGCGATGTTGTGTCGCGTGGTGCCGCACACCGTGGGGGTTCTCTGGTGCCCACAAATGCTCACTGTGGTGATTGAATACACCATCCCTAGTGAATATGGCGTCATCAGTGAAGAACACAAGAGTTGGAAAATTCACGATTTTTAACACAAAACACAAAATATCTGCAATAAGATAGCGAATCTCGACACAGCGCCAGCAGCAGCCTCCGGGAGCAGGTTTTTAACAAGAATGAATAGCAAAGAAGATCACTTCAAATAAAAAACACTCCTATTGTTGAAGCAGAATTAATCTCATTGGAGCTTATAAAAAAGTAAGGTATCATTGTCGTGAAGTTTTTTATTGCTATGCCAATAATTAGTTGAAATTAAGAAATGATTCACATTATTTATAATGTGAATTTTAAATAAATGTTTCAATATGAAAAAATGACCAAAAAACGAATTTTATAAGATACAATACGTATTTTTGTCGTTTCTTGTTCTCTGGTGGACAGCTGAATTTGACTTGACAAAGGAAATTGTCGGCAACGTTTTTCATTTGTCTGCGGAAAATATTCGGCGCAGCGCTGTGATAGAAATTCGAACTACGCTGTCTTGCATGGGAGAGCGAACCGTGGTGCGGTTGATGTCTGTCTGGGAAGCGTTCTTGATTAATGCGTCCAGCGGCTCGTCCTTTGCACTCAACCGTTCCATACATAAGGTGCATGTCTATGAGCTCGCCGTTCGTCTACTCCTCGCTCACTGTCTAGCGCTCGAATGAGGAAACCCTCACGTTCCCCTCCAGTACTCTCGTGTACAGCACCACCTAGCAGCGTACGATGACGTTTGCTGCCATGGGTTGCTATGCAATTCTCAATCCTTATGATGTGCCCAACCTCTCCTAGAGTTTTGTCTGAACGTTTCTGGGATATCCTGTATCCACCTTAAGGGACCTCCGAATCATCAATAGTTTGATAATAATACGTACTTGTGAGATTACTATTTGCGTTTTATTAAATACAAATTTGATGCATCTGTTGATATTATAACGCATGAAGTATTTGTATTGTTAGGGGGGTGTTAAAAAGTAAAATCAGTCTCTGCTTTAGGGTCCTTGATCGGAATTCATAGGGTAGTCCAAACATTTCCAGAAATTTGATTTATAAATACATAAATTAGACAAAAAAAACAAAAATTTTATGTAGAGGACAGTCACTCCATGCACTTTTGCTTACATGCCAAAACGGAATTAAGATCTTTAGCATTGGAATTTTAAAAAGTGCCTCCACCAAGAATAATTTTAGTGCTTTGAACAAAAATTGTAATCACTTTATTATTCTAAAGCATCTGAAATTATTTATATACATGGTATATGAACATAATTTACAAGTAAACTATCAGGATACTTTCTGAATTTAGGACCCGTAGACATTGAAGAACAACAAGTCTAACGTGATATTAAAGAGTCCCCACAACCCAGTTAAAAGAAAATTCTTCTATATTTTAGCAATGAAAATCCATGTTTCTTATTGTTGGAAAACGTAATAACTTTATGTCGCCGGCAAGCCAACACTGACCTTGATAAGTATATTTAACTATAAATAATGTAGACGAATTATAATGTACGTGAGTTTGTGTTATTCAATTAAATAAAAAACAAGTCTTAATTAAACAAATCTCAACTGCAAACGTAAACTATGACAGAATTAAAAGGTAACTGAAAATAAAATACCATTCATTGTGCTGAATCACTCAAAATTACAGAAACATACTAATTCTACGGATATCTCACTGACTGATATAGGCGTTTCCAACGTCACGATTTTACATAACGCTTTTACTATACGAGTAAAGGGATATAAATTCTAGCTTTAATCTAAAAATTGGAATAGTGTATTTTTTGAAAATATATACATAGAAATAAATTTATTTTGCAGCAAGAAAAAAGCAATAAAATAAATATTAATATAAACATTAATGTTGTATTCTGTATTTGTATTCCAGCTTAAGGGACCTATGATTCGGAAAGTTTTGGTTATAAACTGTAACTATTGAATAACACAAAATTCGACATGCCGCCTGTATAAAAAGTCTGTATAAAAAAATCCACCTCTGTCCGAAAGAAAACCGGAGAAAAACCCCGGCCAGGATTAAAACGGATAAAAGAC
Organism: Laupala kohalensis; assembly: GCA_002313205.1. Lineage (NCBI taxonomy): Eukaryota > Metazoa > Arthropoda > Insecta > Orthoptera > Trigonidiidae > Laupala > Laupala kohalensis. The sequence continues at coordinate 389,322 of NNCF01127160.1, read as the reverse complement.
AGTGACAGAACACAGGAGGTGATAGAAACGTGAATACTGAATTTTTAAGGGACTTGATTATGTGATATAGTTGAATTCAAACAACAGACGATCCAAGTTTTGCCCGTTAGTATCGTCGAACGTCTCACACTAGTGTTCGCTAAACCTCGTTAATATCATGTTATTAAAATTAATACAGTCAATCACGTTTAAAACATTAGTTAAGAATTAAAATCACGGAAGGTTCGTCCAGACGTAACCTTCTCCGTCACTAAGAATAATAAGATACAGATTTGATACTAAGATACGGGTTCAATACTAAGATACAGACAATGCGGGTAACAAACATTTACACCATTATTTTATTTAAAGCATGATTTTATTCCATCTGCACCTCAGGTATGTTATACAAATATTTTTATTACCGTATTTAATGTAAAACTTGTATGTATACAACTACCATTTCTTTCTGTTGTAGTGATGTATTATAGCTGGTACATATAATTGTTCACAAAGTTAATATATTATATATAACAACCTGATTCGCCGGCGTTACCCGTGACTAATTTTTACTAAGGAAAAAACAAAGTCTAACTATATTTTAAGATCAAAATAGGTTTATTAATAGTTTATAAAAAACATAATTGGTCATTCTTTCTATAAATTCCCAAAAACAGACCGACCTCCGCCTCATCAGGTGAAAATGGTTGGAAACATTTGTAATGATGTCAAAGAAACGTACAAAACTATTGTTTAGTTTTTATAGCGCATTTTGCACTCAACCCATCTCAAAGTTAGATTTTTATGAAAATGTAAGAATTCTGTACACTTGGAGCAAATTAATTCAATAAACAAATGATGAACAAGTATGAAACGAGTATAAGGGTAAATTTTTTTGTAACTGTTATATTTGAAAGTCAAAACTACCTACTTGGGTTGTATATTCGATTCGAAAGTTATTTTTGCTCTCACGAAGGTTGAAGATGAACAAAAATTTCAAAATCGTTTTCTCGAAATTCATCATTTTCGATTTTTGATTTTTGTAGTTCAAACTGATGCGGGAACTTCAAATTTTCAATAATTAAAATTGCAGCCATCGTTATTTAAAATCAACAACGATACAACCAATTTAAGTAAAAATTTTAATTTTGCGATATTTGATGTTGTACCTGTGGTGACAAAAAATATACATCTCGGTAATATCTGCTAGAGCTCGTTTATTTTCATGGTTTTAGGATGAAAAAGATATCTCGCTGTTGCTTTATAAGCAAGCATGCATATACAGATGGCGCCACATTTTACATCAAATTCCACACTTTGGAAAATTATTAGTATTAATTATGGAAACGAAGTTTAATACAGATTTATTAAAGCTTTGCGTCGTGATACATTTTTTAAACAATATATTTTCAATTGAGAACTGGAACAATTTGCCTTCGGATGTCGTGGGAGCGCTCTCGGGCTCAGCACCCTCTGTTAAATTCCAAAACGTTCTAAGATAAGGGAAGCAGACAAATTACAAGATTAGGCAAGTTCTGAAGGAGTGATAGTAGGTAGAGAAGTGAAGTGATCCGAGAGAAATGAGTGATTTAGAAAAGAAGGGGGGAGAAATGTGAAGGGCACGAAAGGGGTAAATCGAGTGTTTTGGTCATCAACACAATACAATATGGAATACGTTTTTATCATTTTTTTTACATGTTTCAGGGTAAAATATTTTTATGTTTAATATTTTAATATTAGTTGTATCATATAGTTCAATGGTTTGTTTAACTGTTGATTTCAGTTCTTTGTGATAATTATTTTTGAATTTTTTGTATTTCCTTATACAATTAAATACGATCTGCACATTTGCAGTAAATAAACATTATTATTATATTATTATTTATGTGAGAAAACAAATTAAAGTGACTGGCACATTCGAAAGAAATGTACAGAATTATAATTTATATCCAGTTCATTTCCATAACAAATATACGTTGTCAATTATTCCATATGAAATACTCCAGATCATCCTAATAAGTGTAGAAAGAAATGTGTCCTTCCTACAATGCACATCTTCTGCACTCAACTTCCTTCCCTGTTAAATGCTCTTGCCCCATCAACCTGCTCGCACGCACTTAGTTGTTGATGATTCAGGAACACAGTTTCCTATGAATATAACGTACTACGCATCACAAAATGCTCGCCAC